>JAQQAE010022264.1:0-10294 GCA_029823295.1 Pseudamia nigra | reverse complement strand
TGAAGTTGATGTACTGAAGAAGCTTCCTGGATAGGTAGCAAAACATCTTTAAACCAAATTTCCAGTCCAGTCGACAGAAGAAAAACCACACGCCTTGGATACCATGACCTGGATGACTGAGAATCTTCACAGACCTGAGAGAAAAAAAAATCTATAATTTACAATTCACAGGATTATGACAATAATGCATTATTTGAAAATGAATTACTTTATGGCAATCTCAGTTTCAGTCAAACCCCAAATTTGCCTACAATTTACCATTTCCTACAATACATCTTCTTGCCTTTTTGTTCTCATTCACCACTTCATGAGCTACAGCTGTATCAGAGACACTATTTCTTCTCTCTTTCTTTTCTGTCTAAAAATAAAGTCATTAACCTGCAGGTGGTGAAGCCAGTGGCTGGTGTGACAGGCCCTGACGCTATGAGGTGACCCCTGACCCTGTGATGTGACTGCCTGCCATACTATTGACAGGACGGCGGCAGGACATGCTTACTTCTGAAGATACTTTTTCATCCTGCGTGACGTTGCTCTGGACAAACAAGGTTGTTTCTGTTGTATAGCTTCGTTTGACAGTGAGTAAGGCTGTGTATGTGTGCATTTGTGCTGTGTGTGTCATCTGGCTTGCTCTGCAGCAAATTCTGTGAGGGGGAATGAGCTCAAGTGGATGCTGGAAGTCTTTAAGAGGTGTAGACACACTAATGTAGCCAAAACTTTGAGTTTCCAGTCCCCTGAGACAAACTACTGGAGCAATGCTTTGAGAGAGTACATAAGAGATGGGGACAGCAAGGCGAAGAAAGAGAAAAACAGAGAGAGACAGTAAAAAGGGGAAAGAGAGAAAGGGGGAGAACAGGAGGGGAGGGGGTTGAAATAAGGATCATATGTTTCTGACAGATCTCATCAGCTCACAACACATCATGGGGCCACTGCCACAACACATTTAATACAGACAAAACACAGGTTCACAGGAGGGGGTTTACACTGTACATCTGTGTTTGTGTGCGTGTGCATCTGGGGGGGACATTGTTGTGTTCATAGAACAGGTGTGTGTCTGTGTACATTTGTGGGTGGGTTAAGTGGGAGGATGCATGTGTGTGCGTGTACCTTTGTTGTACATTTGTCTGCATGTTTGTGTGTGTCTATGTGTGTTTGCATACTTCAACTAGCCTCCACCTGAATGGCCTGAGGCTGTGGTACCAGGGTTGTTAGAAGACAAACAGAGACACAGGAAGCACAAGCCAGGAGCCCTGAGGACAGTGCAGACACACAAAAACACACACTCTCTACTGCATACCTGCCCTAAAGTATCCACACACAGACACACACACACACTCCTGCTGTCTGTCAGACACAAACCTGCCACCTAACCATGAGATCTGCTTCCTAAACTCACAAAACATCACTTTAAGACACAGATACACTTCATCTACCTCACTCTTACACAAACACATACACACACACATTCAGGCCCTGTCTGTCCCTCAGGCCCAGTGCTCTGTGCCAAGTCTGGCCTGGCATGGTCCACAGAGGGGTGTCCTCAGGCAAGGCTTGCCAAGTCAAAGACCCTTTCATGTTCAGCCTGCACACTCAGGGTAGTAAAGCTTTAACAAACACCTTGATACACACATTTTCTTCCTCTCACATACACACACTAAAAGCAATAAACAGTTTAAGTGGTTAAAACCACACTCATACACACTTGCACATAAAGTCTAACACTGCATGTGCACTCTCGATGTAAACATGAACTACACCTCAGCACTTGAATGCAGCCAGAGCCACTAATGCTCCGTTCAAGAACAAAAAAAAAAAAAAAAAAAAACAGCTGACGAATCTCTGCAGACAACATTTGCGGGTGTTTAGTGCTTGGCTTGAGAAAACAAAAAATGTCCTCTATGAAAAATTCATTCCAAAAACCATTCCTGTTCACCTTCATTAAAACTTAGCGGAGCCCACAGCCAAAAATAGAAGTGATTTTATCAGAGCCCAGAGCAACTGTAGGATCAAATTAGAGTCAGTTATAGCAGACAATGGAGTGCTTATGTTGAAAATATTAGCTGGTGTCCAATAATTGCAATAGCATGCATCTGTGCCTTTTCAGTATCAATTAAAGTGATCACAGAGACAAAAGCACACACTGCATGTGAACTTGCACTGCGACCCATATGCACAGACCAACACTGGCCACAGAAAAAAGGATATCACTACCAAGGAGCCTCACCCCCCTCGGCTCACACACATACACACTCACCACGCACTGCCCAGCCCCCCAGTTCTGCCTGACAGATATCCAGTGTGTATATGTGTACGCTTATGAAGGAAAAGGGGGGCTGGTGGTTTGGAGAAAGGTGGCACAGTGCCAATATGGATCTTGCTAAATACCTTTGTCTCCACAACACACAGGGATGAACAGGACAAGCTGCTGCAGGAAGACACACTACAGACACCGCCAGAGAGAATTCTTGCAAGAAATATTGCTCTGCTGTTTGAATGTTTGCTTCCTCATAGAGAAAAAAGGGGAAAGGTGTTTGGCATAATTAACTCAGTATCGATTCAGAGCCCAGGTTACAATGGAGGCAGAGTGCTGGAGAGGCAGAAGTGTGAGACGATGGTCGATTTGAGCAGCTACAATGGCCTCATTAACACACATGGCTACACTGGCGAGGATGCAAGAGGTGTTAATGCTAGGATGGATAAATACAGGTCACTGTAATATAGCAACACAGGGACCACATTTGTCAACGGGGCAACACTTTAAAAAATCTAGTGAAGATAAATGATTTGTGAAAATACTAATTATGGTATATAGGACATGATAAAGGCTATATGCAGTAGTGCAGGTCCTAAATGATCCTAATCCTAAATTACAACAATGAAAAGCATCTTGCTCCAATTACTTAGTGCAGGAAGACCAAACGATCACTTATCCCACTGATAATAATCCCATTTATCCTGTTCGTGAAATAATGAATGTGAATGAAAAATAGAGTCATGCATCTACTTCAGCAGTACACCTCTTTAATTGTGAAATAAATCCGCTTTTTACAGTACACTGCAGTTTGTGTGAGAACCCGTCATCTGCTTTTTTTCTGGGCCATCCATAATCTGGAGACAAGCTACGGTGTCCCTATGCATATCTTAAATTGTTTATCATGCAAATGACGGCACACAGGCTGTTCTGCCCTTCTAACGGCCCAGAGCTCCAGACTGCAGACCCCAGCCCCAGCTGCAGCCATAAGACGCCCAGACAGCCTAGCCCGCAGAAGAAAACCAAGAGCTTCATCTCCAGCTTTTGGTATACCCCACCCGATCCCACCCCACCACCCCGACCTTCGGATTCAACAATCCTGGCTCTGTTTTTTTTTTTTTTTTTTTTTTCCCCCTAAACATAGCTTTTTCTTGTTTAAATCCATCTGTGTTGCAAAAGGATGACTTACATTCATCAGTATACAGAACATTTTTAAAGATGAAGCATGTAATGAGCTGCAGAATGCACTAGATATGAATACATTGCAGCAGAGATGCAGGACGTATTGTGATGCCTCATCTCAGTGTCATCTTCTAACTGAGCGGGGTGAGAGAACATGGCAGCTAGCATATGGGGTATGGGGTGGCGCACTGGCACTGCCAGTTTGGATCCATCAATCTTGGATATGGAAAACAGAGGTGGGGGAGGCTGACTTTTATGCATATGTGACTGATGTTTGGTCTAATCTGTAATGTGACTGTATCTCACATTAGACCAATCTCTGTTTTTCCTTATCTTCAATCTTGACCTTTTCACTCTCTGCCATCACACAGAACAGAGTATGGGTGAACACAGACAGCAGGTAAAGAAGGGTTATCATGATCGGGTGAGGAATGACAACACAGACTGACTACAAACCACATTAATCTGTTCATTATCGCTGTGGCGACCCCTGAGGGGAGCAGCCGAAAAGAGAAGAAGAAGAAGATTATCAATCCAAGCAAAGTCTCTGACTGTTACACAACATCCAGATACATAGGCCATATAAATAAAGTTCTGGTCACAATGCTAGTGACTTTATGATATCATGTGAACTCCAGTGCATGATGATCTAAATGAGCAAAGAAAAGCATGTTCAAACAGCTGACAGGGCCAAAAGGCATGTCAGATGTGAGTGTGCATGTTCTGTATGTGTGCATACAGGGGAAAGATTCAACAAACTGCACCCTAATGAACGGAAGCTATTCTGTCCAGTGCAAGGCTAAAAACTTAACAAAAGCAGTATTCGCATAAAAATGTAATCTGTCAAGCCACAGCCCTGACTAATACAGTACAGTAGAGCATATTGTTGAGTCCTATTCTTCGTGTTTAAATTGGCCTTAAATTAACTGACAACTGCCTAGATGATACACATACAATCTGGCCTGCGATACTGGATCCATTCAAGGAAATTAATACACATTCAAATAGGCTGGTTAATATCAAACCCTACTATGTAAACCTCATCATAAGGGACTGACGCTTGTTTGCGCAGCGACTTATGTTTTCACTATAGTCTCATTTAGCCCCAGTGGACAACCAACAAACCAACCAGCCGCCTTACGAAGTCCTTAATTACTCAAATCAAGAAAAACACTGACAATTAGTGGCTCTTGGGCTCCTCAAATAAATGCTTCTTCCCTGACAGTTCAGCATAATTACATTCTTTTCTATCTCTTTTTAATTTTAGCATCAGAGTGAGCCTTTGCAGGCGCATATTTGAGGGAACTAGAGATATGGCAGCATAATAAGCCAGGGAGGGATAGAGATACATCTCTCACCACCACATGAGAGAAAATATGGAGGCCACAGGATCTGAGCACATCTGTGATGCAGCATCAAGCTGAAAAAAAAATTGGTCTTTTTTTGTTCTATTTCATAATCTGTCTCTTTGTCTGTCCCTGTGTCTTTTTCACTGTCTGCAAATGTTTCCTTTTCTCACAATCATTTTCAGGATGGCTGGTCTTCATGTGGGTTCGTGGCTCAGCTGAGGGACATCCGCTGGTCCTAAATGCAGCAGCAGATTTTTTTACACTCTGTTTATGTAGATTGGATACATCCGCACCAACAGAAGCAAAACCATGGAAATCAGATAATTGAATTCATGTTACCTCTTCATGAACCTAGTAAAAGTGTAACATACCGCACATCCGTTTTCCCTCCTTTCATTCATTTACTCACACATTGCATGTGTTATAAAGCTGTATGTTTACCTGTAATGTTCTCCTGCTTCGGGATTATTCCTGGCAAGGGTGCGGATAAACAATCCTCATCCTGCGGCGACACCTGAACAGCCACCTCCACAGGGTGACACACCCTTCGTGGGTGTTGATGGGTCCGTGAGTGTGAGGAGGACGTGGAAAGGGGTGAGGCAAGAGGGGAGGATGGTGGCCTGTCCAAATTTTTGTCTGTACAGAGGCTCCCATGACACTGCCTCCGTTTATGTTCAATGAACAGCAGGATGTCGGCCAAGGGGAAGCGAGAGTGGCACTGGCCGCAGGTCAGCAGGTCCTGGTCCCCTTTTAGGGGCTCACCCTGAGCCACTCCCAGCCTGGGGGAGTCCTGAGAGTCTTCCTCTGGTAAAACACCTGACAGTGGTTCAGCTGGATGGACAGACAAGACAACAGTGAGGTCCAGTACAGACAGACTCTGTTCTGAGCAACTTGTAAACATACGTGTCACTTCTATAAACTAGTATTCTACCCTACAAAGGCAAAGCGCTGTAACTCAGGAAATAGTAAAACTGGCTAAATGACTTGAAAGGTTTTATTAATTTACATGATTATTTTCTTTTTGTTCAGTTTTTGGCCATTTTTTCATTTTCTCAATCATTTTGTTCATTTTTGTTTAATTCATTATTTTGTTCATTTTGTCTCTTATTCCTTGATTGTTGTGTTCATTGTCTGGATTATTTTGTTTATTTTATTTCTTATTTCTTCATTTTTGTTCATTAACTCAAGGCCAAGAAGCAGTAAATCAGATTTATTGATTAATTGCTGCAAATTTGCTTCCTCATTCTCTCTGAAATGGAACATGATTGAGTGAAGACACTTTATCACAAAATAAATTAAACAGCACACAGTCTTATTTCAGTCTTAACTCATTTTTACCCAAATACTGAGTAACTGCACTTTGCCTGTGTAGGGCAGTACTGCTGAAATATACAGGCATTTACAGTAATAAGGTCATGGTGTAAGATGTGTATAAAAACTTTAGAAAGAAAGAAAGAACACACAGACTACTTCGATAAGGACTGACATGTTCAGCTTGCAGGCAGCAGCCAAACGATTAAGTTGCTTGACCCTCTTTATTGTGCTGCCAATCTCGCTTTTTTAATGAACCTAACACCTCTGAGAATCAAAAAATAGATTCTAATTTGAGTTCAAGATGATTGGACCCCATTTCGTTAAAAGTGCTGGGATCTTATGAACCAAGGTTAGACATTGAGGGGTTGGATGTGGAGTAGGTCCCTGAAGTACCGACAGAGAGAGAGAGAGAGAGGAAAAGCAAGATAGAGAGAAGCAAGAATGTGAGAGAGCATTTAAAAGAAGTAATCTAACCACACGGTAAACGACATCGGGTGCCCCGACTGGGACGCTGAGATAAGATTTGATGAATTCTTGCAGCTGGTTCAACCTTTAATTCTGTGTCAGGTCAGATGAGAAGGTGGTGAGGAACTATGCAAGATAGACCCTGTTACCTGTATGTTCAACTGCATTAAAAATGAGGGAATTTGCTCCTATTTTACTGGCGCTTATCTTAACCAGCTTATGTCATGGACATAGGCAGGATGTGTGAGGCTGGGTTAGGTGGAAAGATTTTCTTCAAAGCAAATAATCTCATTTTGATGCCAAGCAAGAGTGATGTGAATACACTGGGAAGCTGAAATAGATTTTTTTTTCAGACATCTGATGGTGCCAGAGTTTGATGTGGTTAGGTCAGTGTTTCCCTGTGGGCTGTGGATGTCACTGGACCTACTCACAGTAATATTTTATTGGTTTTGGATTTTTTTTATGATATTGGTTTTAGTAACTTTTCCCTTTAAAACTGTCTTCATGTGTGAGTTACCAGTTTCATTCATGACACCTCAACATTGACCCTAAACCAAAATGCATTAATGTAAATCTAAATTATTTTGCTGATCTTACAATAAATTCAAATCATATATCCTGCATAAAACATCCAATGTCCATTGGCCTGTTTTCACCACTTCCATGCACTTCAAATTTCCTAAATATTTTACTCGTTTCTCTTTTTTCTGCATAAATAACACATGAGCATTACAAGGGACATAAAATATACAATTGCTGTTCCTACTAAAACGATCTTGCTTGCGCTTGGTCAAGCAGCACAGGATAAAGTGGATCAAGTTCAAGTTCATAAGTGGACTACATGGAGTACAATCATATTGCGCCCCCCAGTGGCAAAATCATTGACAAATAGCCCAGAAATGAAAGCAAATATGTTGCCAGAGCAATAATGGTTTTAATAGGGGCGTAATATTACAACTAAACTATTTAAAATCCAACAGAAATACATTGGTTTCTTGTCTCTAGCAAGTGCGTAAAAGCGAAGAATTTGTGTATTTGGAGAGTTTTTATGTTCACTAAGCGCACATGATGGACAAAACGGTTCTTTCTGTGATTATAAATGAAACACGGAGACTAATTTCAGTGTAAATACGGCTGTGGCTCCATACTATGTCAATCCCATCACGCAGTCCCAATTAATACCCTGCAATTTTCTCATAGCACACGCGCGTAAAACCACTTTTCCTCCGCCTCTCTCTACGATAAACGGAGTGGGGAGATTTTTGTGGATTTATGCAAATGTTCTGTATTAATGACATCGCATGACCTATTACACATTGAAACATCGCCTGTTAACAGCAGTTTGGGAGGAATTAAGGCGCATAAACTCTTCCTTTACGCACACGAGGTCTCTGCACTGTGGACAAGTGCGTATGTAAACACCACTTCCCTGTGTCCGAAGCTGCCAAAACCTCTGGAAATACATTGTTTCAGCGAGAAATAACAATGCAAAGGGCTGTAATGGGAGAGGTTACACTACTTTTTAGATATTCCAGGTGAAAACTTGTCACCATAATGCAGCGGTGGTACTATACAGGCTCCGGCAGCCTTCATATAGGCAAAGGTCTCTGGCCATAAAGGTTGTGCATGCCCTTTAATGGCGAAAGAAACCTTGAAGGGTGCGTTATACAACACATGAACTAGCGCAAGTTCAAGCTCCTCGGCACAATCCCCCTCAACTTTCCCCATAAGACCCTTTTAAATAACCTGTAGTGCCCACTCCGGAAGGGGTCTGCGTCCCTGCATGGTTTTATTGCGCCAATGCATTTCCCAGGGAAGTTGCCCTGAACGCAAACACAAAAAGGTCGAAGAGAATAGTACAATGAAGTCAAATGCGTTTAATTCCACTTACGCGAAAACTCCCGTTTGCTCAAGTGCTGGGGTTTGCCTTGCTTGCGGCGAGACATGTTTGTTTAGTGGCGGCTTTTCAGCTGAGTTCACATTGGGAAATCCGTTCCTACAACGTAGACTCCAAATGAAATATCTTCATTGATGCGTCTGACATCCACAAAAGGAGGAAAAAGCCAAAAAGAAAAAAAAAAGTTCAGATCATACAGCGGGTGAGGAGCGCGTCTCCGGCTGCGCGGAGCTCTTCATGACTTTTTTCGCGGAGAGGGAGAGAGAGAGAGTGATGGGGGTACGGAGAAAGAAGCCCCCATGAGCTGCAAGTTCAAGTGCGGACGTGACGTTCCTGCGAACTTGAACGTCAGGAGATGGACGGACTAAGACATAGAAAACATGGGCAGGGCGAAAGCGACCAGTGGGAGGGGGACGAGCCGTCATAAAACCAATGGGCACTCATTATGGACTACCTATGGAACGGAGAGAGAGAGAGACCCCGAAGACACCAATGGACAGAGGGGAGCAAGGGGGCGTGGCTACGCGGGAGACCGAGAGAGAGCGAGAGAGAGAGAGAGAGAGAGGTTTGAGGTGTCTGAAGCAGCAAGAGCGTAAATACACTCAGTTCACATTCATTCATATTTATTAGGGCTGTTTAAATCCGCAGCAATTATATACCATTATACATTTAAAGGGCCATATGAGTCTGTCATTTACTGCTTAACATGCTTATTAGGCGATTTAAAAGACGCGTGTGACTGCTATGACAGGCGGACACTCAGTATTTATTATGTATATTATCAATTATTCATATTTATTAGTCAGTACTTCTTACCCTAAAGCTTTAACCCTGACATGCATTAATTACTTAAAAACTGGGGATATGACATTTTCAGCACTTAGTGGTAGAACATGGCTAAGTGATGTGAAATACAATCGCAGTTATTATTTGATAATATACAGTACAGGCCAAAAGTTTGGACACACCTTCTCATTCAATGTGTTTCCTTTATTTTGTCTATTTACATTGTAGATTCTCATTGAAGGCATCAAAACGAACACATATGAAAACACATATGGAATTGTGTACTAAACAACAAAGTGTGAAATAACTGAAAACATGTCTTATATTAGTTTCTTCAAAGTAGCCACCTGAAATGGTTTTCAACACTATTTCAGGTGACGACCTGTTGAAGCTCATCAAGACAATGTCAAGAGTGTGCAAAGCAGTAATCAGAGCAAAGGGTGGCTACTTTGAAGAAACTAGAATATAAGACATGTTTTCAGTTATTTCACACTTTTTAAGTATGTACATAATTCCATATGTGTTCATTCACGGCTTTGATGCCTTCAGTGAGAATCTACGTTGTAAATAGTCATAAAAATAAAGGAAACACATTGAATGAGAAGTTGTGTCCAAACTTTTGGCTTTTGCTGTATAAAGAATGTGAATCAACCACACAATGTGAAAATTTTGGGATTTGTTCATTTCTTACTGCATTTTTAGACCGCTTCTAATCATTTTTCTTCTTTTTGAATCTAACTTGATTCATTTGCTTAGCCATTTTGTTCATTTTTCTTCATTTTTTGTAATTTTTTTGCAACTTCTTGATTGTTTTGCTCATTTTGCTAATTTTTCTTTGTATTTTGTTCATTTATTGTTTATTTTCTTTGTTTTGCATCTAATTTGGTTTATTTTCTTAATTGGTTTGTTTATTTTGCATCTTATTTTGTTCACTTTTCATCTGATTTTGCTCATTTTTCCTTTATTATTTGATTTTTTTAATTCATCGCCCCCCTATTGTGTACCTGGAATTATTATGTTGCCCCTTTTTTCCTGGTTGTTTTGTTCATTTTA
>JAQQAE010022263.1:0-10295 GCA_029823295.1 Pseudamia nigra | reverse complement strand
CCCCATTTTTTAAATTACTTTTTTGAATTTTGATTGTTTTACTGCCCATTATATTGTTTGTTTTCTTTATTTCCAATCTTATGTTGTACCTTTTTTTTTGTTAATTTTATGTACTTTGTTATTCATTTTTTTCATTGTTTTTTTCATTCTGTTTGATTTGGTTCATTTTCTTTATTGCTTTGCTCGATTATTTCACTTTCCTGAGAATTTTGTTCCTTTATTTGTTACATTTTATTCATTTTCTAGATTGATATATTAACAACTCATCAGAACACAACAGATAATTACATGTTGATGCTCAAAGTTTCCAGATGATCTAGAGCTGGCCATTTTCTCACTTGTTTTGTTCATTTTTTCATTATTTTGTGTATCACATTGTTCATTTTGCTTATTTTGAATTTTTTCTTTCTTTGTTTGTTCATATTGTGGTTTGCTCTGTTCATTTTTTCATAGTTTGTCCCTATTTTGTTCAATTTGATTCATTTTCCTGATTGTTTTGCTCATTTTTTTTCATTTCCTTATTTTTTTTGTTCCTCTCTTTCTTCAGTAAAATTAAGGGTGTTTCCTCAAAATTTCCAGGAGGATCTAGAGATAGCCTGACTAAAAATGTCAATCCCTTACTCCCTTGGGTGATGTAAGAAGGAGGAAGGGGACGAGCACAGTCTGTTATTAGCATTCTACCCAGTTCGATGGAAAAGTGACATAACAGCTCAGTCCTCGCACACTGTTGTCGTCTCAGATTAGCTTCTCCTCCATGCAGCAGCCGGGGCTTCACTGCAGCCTTTGTGGAAACCAGCATCCTGTGCCTCTCTGCAGGATTGCCCAAGACGCTGGGTAAACACAGGAAATACAAAGCCTCTAAATACATCCCTACTGTGTTTGGAGGACTGCCATGACAACACACAGTGGGTCTCCCAGTGAGCCGACTGTTTGTTAGGTGGCTCCACACTGAGATATGCCCAGGCACTGCCCTTCTGTGCAGCTTTGGCTTATGTTGGTCACCCCTCCAAAATAAGAAACTTCCCACTTGCAGGGACTAGAATTTGTCAGAGACAGGAATCCGTTGCTGGCTCACACAGCGTGACTGATTTGAAAGGAATGCCAGGATAAAAATCTCAGACCAAATGTAAACACTCTAATCTGCTCTGTGGATCTTTACACCAGTCTTCAGATAAGGCCAGATGGGCTGCTCTGTGGGTTTTTGACACAGCATACATACCTCTGGCCTTGATTACAGTGGTCCTAGAAGCAAAAGACCTATCACAAGACCTCAAAATACATATGGAGTACCCAAATAAACAAATGAGGCAAATGTATTGTTACCTCCATCAAGGAAGTTATGTTTTTGTTCATGTTAGTTTGTTTATTTGTTTATTTGCTCACAACATAAATCTAAAAGTTGTGAATGGATTTGGATGAAATTTTCAGGGTAGGTCAGATTCTGGGAGTGATCTGGATCATGGCCAGACCATGGAAATAGAAGCTGAAATACTGATCTTTTGTCTCATATTCATCATTTAATGTCAAATCAAAATGTTTTTGTTTACAGCAAAAATAAAGGCATTGGCCTTGCTGTTCCAATACTTTTGGAGGGCACTGTACTTTGCATATTACTGTACAGTATATTGTTCAGCTTCTTTTTCTTCCTTTCTTATTTTGTACATTTTTCTTCTTTTTTGTCAATTTTGGATTGCTCTGTTCATTTTTTCTTTGTTTTGTTCCATATTTGTTTGAATTTATTCATTTTCTTTGTTACTTTGCTTAATTTTTTCAATTTCTTGGGATTTTTCCCCTTTATTTGTTACATTTTCTTGATTTTCTTGATTGATGCATTAACTCACCAGAACAGAGCAGATAATTACATGTTGATGGTCAAAATTTCCAGGAGGATGGCCTGACAAAAATGGTTTTGCCGTCTCCTAGCCAAAGTCCTGGTCTTAACTCAGTTTAACCTTTAAAGACCTACAGTGCATAGAAGATTATTTGGAGGTGCCTGACCCTCCAATATTTATTTTGCTTACATATTACATTTCCTTGCAGTTAGCCTCATAAAATGAAGGTGCCAATTTTACAGTTGCGTCATCAAAAAGGATTTATTTTGACAATTTATTTCTTAAACTTGCATGTTTTTTGACTGTGGTGTTGGTGGTCGTGTAAGAATTCCAGGGTTAAATATTCTGAAAGAGCCTATAGTGAGTGGTTCATAAGACAAAACCATCCAACATTCCAGAGATTAATGGTTCTTTTTGGAGGAAAACGCAAAAAAGCCAATGCACAGGTCCTGATCAACAGTTAAAGGAAATGTTTAATTACGGTTATTACTGTGCAGTAGTGTCAAATCAGATACTGACATCAATGGTTTGCATACTTTAACCACTCACTGATTCATGATATTGGATCATTTTCCTCAATAAATAAATGATCGAGTTAATATTTTGGCTGACTTGTTGAACTGGGAACTCCTTATCTACTTTTAGAACTTGTGTGAAATTCCACTGATGTTTTCAGATCATATTCATGAGTAAATACAAAAAAATTCAACCACCACCGTACGTCACATTGCTGAGGATCCGCAGATGGCGGCGTTCAGAAACAACCGTCAAGAAACAGAAGGCGTCAGTCATCTGGACACCAGATCCACACAGCGCTGGTTTCAAAGCCAGAAGCTTCCTAAATGTTCCAAAATAGGTGCAAAACAATAAACACTGAACTTTTCTTCATAATTTTGATTTGATGTTGTTAAATTAGGATGAAATAACGGAAATAAAATATAATCAACAAAATGAACAAAATGTCTGCATCATGAAGAAAAATGAAAAAAAGATTCAACAAATAACAAAGACAGTGAACAAAAATATACAAGAAAATACATAAAATTACCAGAAATAGCAAATTAGTTGAGACGAGGATTCACATGAAAATTATTTAAGAAATGAACCAGAATAAATAAAATAATTAACAAAATAAACTGGTATTCAGGAAATAATTAAGAAAATTAACACAAAATTGGCAAAAATGAAGAAAAAAATTAACAAAATAAATACAGTAGATATTAAATAAATTATTACAAATGAACAGAAATTAACAATAACGTTCAATAAAATTAACAGAAAATGACTAAAAATAATGATGAAAAGCACAAAATACGTAAGTTTGCAGCCCAATTAAAAAGGTTCCTTAAACCATTCTGAGTCCTGACCGTAATGAAGGGTAACCTGAAACTATCTCAGTCTTTACTCATTTTCACTCCTTTTTCATTTTTACAGCTTCAATAACCGGAAAACAGGAAACCACAGGATGTCTGCCATCGATCGAGGAGAATATGCTACAGCTGCAGATTTTGAAGAGCAGTAAAAAGGGATGGGTATTGATCCAGGTGATTCCCCTCCCTCAGCTCGGATCAATACCAGAGAACTGTTGGAGACACAGAATGTTGTAAAGCAGATCAGCCTGACAGGAGCCTAGAAGGCCTTGTCACATCCTCTGTCATATTTAGGTATATTTATTTAATGATTATGGCATTTGTAAGTGGCGCCTTGAGATAGCGTGACTGTATAATCCTCAGTGAGACCACAGTGTGCACAGTTCCCATGGAAAATGCTCTAATTGTTGTTTTGACCTGGAGCACCTCACACGAACCACAACCTGTCATGAAAAATTGACATTAAGAGCTTAACTGGAGAAATTTAGAGCTATGTTCTGACTTTATGGGTTGATTTGATTAATATGTGTAGTAAGTGGGGTTTTTCAATGTAAAATTAAATACTTTTGCATATATGGTCTGGTTGCGACATGATTTCTTGGATGGTGTTTTGTGAGGGATTACTCTTGTTTATCAGATCAGGTCTGAAATTATTGCATCCACATACATTCTAGCTACATAGTGAAGTTGAAAATATCATATCCCCTGAGCCATTGACTATGCTGATTCCAAATATTCTGTGACCTTCAAGGAAAAAAATAAATAAAAAATCAAGGTCTATACACATGTGTCCATATATTCAGCTCTGTCTCTCCAAAGCCCCAGGACTCAAACTACCCAATCATGGGTAGTCAGGATAGAGCCCAGGGTTACTATGGCAACCATCACCTAATTTTCATATTAATTAGGTCACAACATTAATAAATAATAAAAACCTTTTTTGATTTGAAGTACCAAATCTACAATAGCCAGAGACACCAAATTTTAATATGTGCACCTCTCACTCATCAAATGACCCTGACGTTACCCTTGAGGATCAGTCTGAAATCATTTGGTTTGACATTTTTATCCATGTAGTCAGTTTGAAAATATCATATAGCCCTCATATACCCCTGGGTTATTGACTATGCCGATTCCAAATATGCTCTGAACTACAAGGAAAAAGGTCAAGATCATGGTCAATTTCAAAACTGGATAGTTTCATGGTTTTTAAATATATCTTACAAGCTGTGAACACATCCCAACCCCAAGGACACCGACAGACAAACTTGACATCGACATTTGGCATCAGTGCGTATTAGCCAGTAATGCACAAAGCCATTAGAATGCAGGGGAATTTAAACAATAAATACACGGTCTTGCTAAAATAAAACCATGTAACCCAAGGCTGAGCACAAAAAATATAAAACATGAAAACAATTCTTACAATAGGCACGAAAATGCACAGGTTGTGCCACACTCACAGAACAGCACACATTTTCCCAGTTTATTGCTGCATCCACAAAAGCCAGACGAGACCCCACCATACACAGAGGAAATGCGCCTGTATACAAAAACAGATCCAGAAACATCACTTTCTCTGGGCCTGAGCGCATGTAAGATGGACTGAGGCAAAATGAAAAAGTGTCTAAAAACTAAAAACAAACTTCTTGAAAAGAAAGACTTCATAAAAATGAAAGCAAATGTAAATTCCAAAGTGCTAACTCAGCTCCATTGCAGTACTTTGTTCAAACAGATGGTTTATGGCTGCTTTTATCAATTCTGTGTGTTTTGTGTATAAACCTGTCATATCTCCTCTCATTCTCAGTCGACCTCATTTCTAGAGAACTCAGCACATGTTTTACTGAAGCGTAGATAAGATTTCAACACTGCTTTGATGTTAAAACTCCAGCCCATTCGAAGACCTTCTGTTCTCTGAAGGAAACATGTTTTGATACATGTGATACTCAGCTGCTTTATTTTACTATCTGTGTTTCACCGGTATTTTAGACTAAAACCGAAAAAGAGAAGTTTGGTCTCACTGGGATCCAAACACAAAACTCCACATAACAATTAACATTTTTACTTTTCCACAGATAATAGATAAAATATATAAAAATGATAATACATGGCTTACTTTGATTTAATGTTCACAAGTTTAAGCCAAAAATGATCAAAAATAAGCATAGAAATGAGGAAAAAGGAAGAAAGTCAGCATAATGATAAAAAAACTCTGAAAAATCTGCATACAGTAACAAATGAAATTAACCAAAAACAACCACAGCGAAGAAAATAATAAACCTGAAATGAACAAAATAATGAATAAAGATGAAGAAAATAATTGAAAAAATGAAAAAAATTAACAAAATAATTATGAGTGAACAAGAAAGAACAAAGTAAAAAAATAAAAACATGAACAAATTTGAGAAAGTAATGAAGAACATAATCAAAAATAAACAGAGAATGAACAAAATAAAAAAATGAAATCAACACAATAATGTAAAAATGACAAACAAAAATTACAAAGTAAGAAAAGACATTAACCAATTTATAGAACAATAACAAAATATTGTGAAAAAACTACTAAAGATGAGTAAAATAATTGAGAAAATGAAAAAAAATCAAGAAAGTGAACAAAATAAATATGACAGCAAACAAAAATTAACAAAATAACAAAATTTACAGAACTGAACACCAAAAGTTAATAAAATTATACACAAACTGAACAAATTTATGCAAGAATTATCAAGAAAACAATCAAACATCAAGAACATTAACTAAATAATCTGTAAAAAAGAAAGACAATAGCAATCTACACAGACAAAAAATGGACAAAATGACAAAATAAACAATAAAATGAATTTTAAAAATGTAAAAAAAATGAAAATGAACAAAATAATCAAGTCAAGTGAACAAAAACAAACAATCACAAGCCACATTAATAAAAAAAATAAAATTAATGGAAACAAAGCAAAGTTAGTGATAAAGAGAAATGAACAGCATAAACTAACAAAATGATAAAGTAAATGAAATGAGGAAAAGAATGAGATGGACAAAATGATTGAGAAAAGAAAAGAAAAACAAAAAGTAAGAAAAAATGAATAAAATAATAAAGGCGGTGTTGAAAATGAGTAAAATAAACAATATTAACAAAAATGCACTAAACAAAAAGCTAAATTAACAAAAATTAAAAAATGAACACAAAATGGGCAAAATAACAAACAAAAATAAAGAAAATGGACAAAATTCTGAATAAGACAAATAACAAAATAATTACTGGAACTATCAAAAACAAGTATGAAGAAAAATGAACATAATGATCCAGACAATAAACAAATATGAACAAAAGCATGAACCGAATGAACAAAACAGGTAAAATAATCAGCATCAAACATGAGCTGAAAATTAACAAAATAATCAGGAGAATAAAAATGAAGAGAGAAATAAACAAAACAATGAGGAAAAATAAACAACAATAATAAATAAAAGTGTAAAAAATGTACAAGCATGAAGAAAATGAACAGAATAATCACAAGAAATAAACTGAATTAACAAAAATACACAAAAATGATCACAAAACAAACGTTATTAATGGAAGGAGTTTCAAAACTGAATAAAATAAGTCAGTAATAAAGAAAGATTTAAGTGGGAAAAACAACAACAACAACATGCTAAAATGAAGTGAAAGGAAGAGAATGAAGGCACCTGTCAATAATGAACAAAATAACTGACAAAAGGAAAAAAAAAAAGAACAAATGTGAGGAAAAATTAACCAAATAATCAAGAATCAAAATTCAAAAATGTGTGCTATCATAAACAATATTAAAAACGTACTTAATAAAGAAAAACAAAATTAACAAAAGTAAACAAATTAACCAGGAACCCTATCAAAAATGAACATAAAATGGACAAAATAATCAATTAAAAACCGCTCCATGACCCATTTTTGAGTGTGGACCCCACACCGCTGGTCAGGCTCATGTGGGCCCTGGGCTGTGTCTCCAGCGCTTTTGTCCTTCAAGTGTAAATGCTTCAATAAACCGTCCTGGAGTGTCACACTGGGTTGTCCTGTTCAAAGGAAACTCCGGGGTCAAACCTGCCAGGTCAACCACTCTCCAAGTGACAGAGTTTCCCCCGCAAACCGGCCCCCTCCTTACTAAAAACACATGAGGCCCCTTGGACTGTCATCCCTCCTTACACTCCAGGCCGGGGCTGATTTACTGCCTCGGTACACAGCCCCTATAAACACATCATGCACATGTCATCATCCAGGACTCTGGGGGTCGTTCACACACACCAGAGCCACATTTGGAAGATTTACCCAGTTCTCTGCTGTTAACACCAGAACAGCCAGCGGGCCAGATTTACCTGCAGCTGGTTTCGATTGATTACCACTTTGTTCCAAGACAGGTCTAATTTAAACATTTCTAGTCCACAAAAATGTTCAACTTCATTCTATGATGTATATTTCCCCTTAAATGAATGTCTCAAGTTATAAAATTAATTTGTTTAATCTTTACCGATTTATAATTGATGTTTATTTTAAACCAGTGTCATCTAGTCACCCACAGTGATATTTTATATATTCCTGTTCTATGGTTTGGCCACCATGTTCTGTGTCTCTGTATAACCGCTCTGCATGCCTCAAATTGCTCCTGTAGAACAGAATAAAATAGAATAGAGTATAACAGAATAGGATAGAACACAACAGAATAGAGTTGAATTCCCAATGGAAATTAAGTTTTTAGAGCTCAAATCAGACAGATATATTTTTACATTTTTTTTATATGTTGTTCATTTTTGCTCATTTTGCAGCTTCTTGCTTCCATCAAGGAGGTTATGTTTTGCCAGTGCTTGTTTGTTCGCTTGTTGGTTAGCAACATTGCTCAAAAAGTTATTGACAGATTTGGATGAAATGTTCATGATAGTGTGGAAATGATACAGTACAAGGAAGAATTGATTACATTCTGGGAGTGATCTGGATCATCTTCTGGATCCAGAAGAATTTTAAAGGATTCTTCACCATTGTGAGATGGGAACAAATTTAACATTTGTTCTCTTAAGGCCACAAGTAACACCCAGAAAATGTATTCAAGAAACACAGGATAACACCATAATAGATTCTATTAAACCACAAAGTCTGATCCAGATATAAACAATATTCTGGATATATTGATACAGAATGTTTATAATTACAGGGGTTGAGCAAAAATAACTTCTGTAAGGTAGAAAATAAAGCTATAGCCATGAAACTGACACCACACTGTAGTGGAATGTCTGCTGATTCAGTAATGTGCCCACGGATTTGAAGTATATTCTGCATTTACAGAGAAGAAAACCACCATTACGGAAATATTATTTTTCATAAATAACTATTGAATTAATAATGGTATGTATGTGATTCCAAATGCTATTGGTAGGTTTTCATGGTCAAAACATCTGATAAGGACAAGCCAATGAATTGAAGAATATTACTGTTAGGTGCAATAACATTGTGGGGAAAATAAGCATAGGTTCAAATGCTCACGGTAGGTTTTCACTATGAAGAGAAATTACGCTGCTTTGGTGGAGGTCTGCGCTCCCTGAGTGCTTTCTAGTTTTGGTCATTGTCTGTTCAATTTTATTGGTTATATTGTTCATTTTTGTGAATGTACCTATTTATGTTGTTCATTTTTGCTCATATTATTACTTGTTTTTTTTTTTTTGTTTTTGCTTGTTTTGTTAGTATATTTGATTACTTTTTCTGATTTTGTGTCTTCTTTTGTTCATTTCTGCTGTTTTGGGTTGACAAACTAACAGCACATAAAATGACTGTTTTTCCCTGACATTTGGAGAAAACACATCTTTGCCAAATTAACTCCTACACACTGAGGGCTGTGGCCAAATGTAACCGAGTAGAATAACGCAGTTTTAATCAAAAAACAACTACTCTAACATTTTTAAAAATAAATTCCTCAGTTCCATGTAAAGGGGTAAATGCACTGGAGTGTAAAATGCACTGGAGTACTGTATTACCCACAGCTGCAGAGGACCCACTTTTAAACTGATATCAGAAAGGTACACTTGTGAATCAGCAATCATTCTTGAATTCACAATATTTCGAGGACTTTTTGAAGAAACATGCACATGATAAACCACCAAAACTCACTGTAAGATGAAGTGAAACATCTTATATTGACATTTTAATGCAAATAATTATATTTAGGCTAAATGTTGGACGTATTTAATCTAACATTAACAGTCAGCTCTTGGTATCAGTCTCCCCTCATTTTTAGCAGCAGGACATAAATCTAATCTCTGGCTGGGTTTATTTTAAAGCACATTCTCTGTCAGGTGTGAATGTTTATCTTAGAGCAGTAAAGGGAAGTTCAGTTGCCACCCTTTTAACATACTTATGCAGGAAGCTGCGGTGTGAATGGCCAGCTGCAGATAAAGGAAGCTCGCCATATGTCGCCTCGTAAAAACACCATGCACCCGTTTAAAATCAACATAATGAAATCATGGGTGTAGATTTCAGGGGGGTGGGCTGACTGTATATGTGTGTGTGTGTGTGTGTGTGTGTGTGTGTTGGGGGGGTTCCCCTCAGTATTAGTAACATGCATCTGTGTTGCCCCATAAAACATTTAAATGCATTGTTTTTAGGATTCTGTCGCAGTTTATGTCACTGTTGGGTTTGTTCTTGGGTGTGTGTTTGTTTTTCTTCATTGTTTTGTTCAGATCTGCATTTTTTTCCCATTTTTGTCAATTTTTGGTTAATTTCATGATAATTTTGTTCATTATTAGTCATATCTTTAATCGCTTTATTCATTTTTGTCCATTTTCTGTTGTCTTGATTGTTTTTTTTCATTATTGTTTGTATCTTTAGTTTATTTTTGTATTTTTTATAATTTTCTTGATTACTTTATTCATCACTGTTCATGTCTTGCATACCATTGTATTTTTTGTGCTTAATTAACTTTTTACTTGTTTTAATATTGTGAGTAACATCTTATTTTGCTTATTATTTTCTTAATTTCTTAATTCTTTTGATTATTTTGTTCTTTTCCTTTCGGCTGTTCCCTTCAGGGGTCGCCACAGCGAATCATCTGCCTCCATCTCACCCTATCCTCTGCAT
>JAQQAE010022262.1:0-10295 GCA_029823295.1 Pseudamia nigra | reverse complement strand
CAGATTAGATCTTGAATCCACATCCAGTTGTTAATCGGAACGCACGCTTCAATGCGCTGTGAAAAGCGCTAATGGATTTAATCAACTAGTTTGAACGACGCAGCGTGAATAAAATAATGTTAGTTTCGACTGAGCCCCTGGGATCTGAGAACAAATATTAAAGAATCTACACCAAGACACAACGAATTCATGGCGGAAACGTCCACATCAAAAACCGACTTTTTAAACAGCCTCAAGCTGAAATATGACATAATGTCAAAAATCCACGGCAGAGCGTTTTTCTGTTAACACAAGGAAACATAATCATCAAGAAAATAAATACAAAATGAAACAAATTAGCCAGTGAAGTGAATAAAATGTACACAAAATCAGCAAAAATTAGACAAAGAGTGAACGAAAATATCCAAAAATAATTAGGAAAAAGAAAGTACCTTAACTGAACAACAGGAGCATTACGAACATAAAATTAACAAAATAATGAAACAAAGTTATAACAACAGTCACATAAGTAACAAAAATAATCGTAAAAGTGACCAAAAATAATCAAGAAAGTTAAAAAAAAAAGAGCAAAATCATATGTACCATGAATTTAATAAATGGACAAATAAGAAGTAGAGAAAATGAATAAAAAATAAGCATAAAAATGAACAAAATGATAAAATGGACAAAACTATGCAGAAAAGTGACAAAAATGAACAAAATTATCAAAAGAAGTAACACAAATGAACAAAATAGTACAGAAAATGAACAAAATGGGCAAAACAATGAATAAACAATGCAGAAAAGTAACATAAATGACCAATTTACTCAGGATGAAAATGAACAAAAGGGGGAAACAAACTCTAGGAATATTCATAGTTACATAGAGTTGGAACAAGACAAACAAGCCAAGACAAATGAATAAAAAGGAGGCAGATTTTAATGAAAATGTCAGATTAAAAAAAGTACATTAAATGAACAGTATAACACGAGCAGAATGCAGAAGACAGTGAGCATACAATTAAGAAAATAATGAAACATATTAACAAAATGATAAAATTTGCTGTTTTGTTCAGTGTTGCTAACTTATTTGATTATTATGATCATTTTTGCTCACTTTATTGATTATTTTGACGATTTCTTTGATCAATTTCTTGATTATATTTAGCTGATCATTTCAATCATTTGAGTTCATTTTGTTATTTTTTGTACTCCTTTTGTTAATTTATTTAGCTAATTTATTTTTTGTTCAATTTTTGTTGCTTATTTTGTTCTTTTTAAAACATTTTTGATTATTATGATGGTTTTTGCTCTTTATGTTCTTGACAATATTTCTCATTTTTCTAAATTTACTTGACTAGGTTGGCTTTTCCTTATTTTGTTGCTTATTTTGTCGATGTTCACTTTATAATTGCCTATTTTCCCTCAGTCTTTCAAGTTTCTTATTTAGCTTATTTTATTTGTTTTCTACTCACGCTTTTAATTTTTTGCTCATTCTGTCGCTTAATTTGTTCACTTTCTAGGTGTGTTTTCTCTCATTTAAAAAAAATGATGATTTTTTTTTCCTAGTTAAACCTTTTTTTTTTTTTTTTACTCCTATTCATTGAGCTGTGGCCAAATGTAACAGAGTAAACAGTATCCTACAAAACAGCTGAAGCTGATTTGAAAAACCTTCTCAAGTACATGTGAAGGAGTAAATGTACTTCAGTAATACCCACGTTCACGCCTCCACGTTTAATCCATCATAGTGAATAATCTAAAAATGGGTGACTGCTCCTTTAACGTGCGTGATTGACTGAATCCTGATCTGTGAGGTGACAGCCGGGTATCACTGCATTGTCTCATCTCCAAACAGGGACAGTGCAGCTGCTCAATGCCCACTATGCTTTTGAATAGGGATTGTCCTGATCACAATGTACCATTGTACTGGACACGGCTCATATATGAGACACTCCTCTGCCTCTTCACTCTGGATCAGTGATGGACAGAGCGACTCGGGACACTGTGGATGCTGTAGCTGCAGGGAGGACAACCTATAAGGGATATAATCAGGATGATGCCTTGAAGTTCTCTGGAGTCTTCCTTGGATTTTGTTGATGCGGGTTCCACGAGAAGCTTCAAATGATGGAATAACACGTGTAGGATTTGATGTGAAGACTTTGTGCTGGTGCAAAGGTTTGGTCATGTCTGGATCCTCCTGGAAATATTTAACGCTGCACGCTGTGCTGCGCTTGCAAACGTCACTGTGCTGATTTGTGCCTTAAGTTATGAAGAGAACAAGATGAGCAGAAGAGAGAAAAATAAGAAACAAACGGGCAAAAATAACCCAAAAAAAATCAGAGCTAGGAAACAAGAAGCAAGCAACAAAATGAGCAAAAAGCAACATAATAATAAAAAGCAAAGTTTTACTAAAAAAAATCTATCAAATTAATAACACTGAACACATAATCAAGAAAGTGCACAAAAATGTAAAAAAATAAGCACCAAAATGAGCATTTACTGTATTTATTTGTCAGGGACAGTGCAATAAACATAGAAAAGAACAGTCTAAAAAACAACACACGCATACATTAATACATGTAAAATATGGATGCCCAATATATAAAAACCTTGTTGCTGGTTAATATTCTTGATTGAGAAGCACATTGACACTGTTTTCTGAAGGTTCAGCAGTAGATGGTTCTGGATCAGACTCTTGGACATCAGTCATACATGAAGACAGAACATTTGCAGCCTGTGTTGGAGTCTTGGCAGCTGTGTATATAACTGCATCATCTGCATAAAGATGACAAGTTGCAGCGGAACACTGTAATGGTAGGTCATTAATGAAAAGACTGAAGAGTAAAGGACCAAGAATGGAGCCTTGTGGGATGCCCAAGCAGTTATTTAAAAAGAAGGATTTGTCCTGATAAACTTTTACACACTGTTCTCTATTCTGCAGATAAGATGCAAACCATTCTATTGCTTCAGGAGAGAAATTAAAAGTTGCCATTTTTGTTAAAAGTAAGCTGTGGTTGACAGTGTCAAAAGCCTTTTTAAGGTCCAGAAACACAGCATAAATGAACAAAAAAAAAAAAAAATCAAAGACATTCATAAAATTTACTTTAGAAAATCAAGAAATTGAATAAGATAAGCAACCGAATGAACAACAATGAACAAAAAAAATCAAAACAATGAGCCTAATTTGACCCAACAAATCAAGAAAATGATTACAATTTTTACAACAAAATACACAAAAAGGATCCAAAAGAGCTACAAATTGAAAATTTTATTTTAAAAAGATCAAGAAATGAACTATAATGAGAAAAAAATAGCAAAAATTAGCAAATTGAACAAAATAAGTAAAAAAATAAACAGAATTGAACCAAAAATAAAGAACATTAACAGAACTCAAAGAAATAAGCAACAAAATTAGCTAAAGTGAAAAAAATGAAAAAAATTATAAAATTGAACCAAAAAAAATCAAGAAAATGAGTCAAGTTTTCCAAAAACATCAAGAAAATGCACAAAAATGAACAAAATAGGCAACAAATTGAGTAAAAATGAGCAAAAAACTAAGGACATTGACTAAACTAAGCAACACAATGAACAAGACAATCAAGAAAACAAGCAGAACTCCAGGGAAAAAAAATTAGCCAAAAAATAAAATATAAAAAATAAAAAATAAAATGAACAAAATTTGACAAAAAATTAAAAAACAAACAAGAAAGTACACAAGAATGTACAAAATAACAACAAAAAGAGCAAATTAAGTAAAAAAAAGCAAATAAAAATAATCAAGAGACAAAATGAGAAAATCAAGAAAATTTGCAAAATTGAACAAAAACCAAAATCAAGAAGTAGAATAAAGTAAGCAACAAAATGAGCAAAAAGCGACAAAACAAACAAGAAAATGAACAACATGAGCAAAAATTGCATTGTTTCCGTAAAGCAGATTTATTTATTTATTTTTTAAAATTGCGCATCATCTGAGTGGATGCAAACGTCCATGCACGGCGCATCTATTCACAGATAAAGTGCAGAGTAGAAGGTGACAGGGTCAAAGGTGATTGTTCCTGACGTAATGAACCTCTGTATTCCTGCTGCGTCGTGTCCGTCCCACTGCTTTACCTACAGTCACTCATCCACATGGAGCTGCATTGTGTCATGTGTGAACTCCATATAACACTGTTGTCTCAGGCCACCGTGATGTTCACACACCATATTACACTGTATTGTATGGACACAGCAGGCCTGGCTCAGACACCATTCTATGCAGCCCCCCCCCCTTCCCAGATCCTATTCTAATCACATGCACCAACAGGCCGAGGTGTCCTGAGATCCTGAGTGCTAGCCTCCACACTCCCAGCGTAAACAGCGCCCTGCCCGGCCCTACGACAGGCCAGCTGGGAGGATTACATGCCCCCTGGTGTAGACAGGCTTAATGGAGCCTCATTAGTGGAACACAATGACCCCCCCCCCCCACCTCACAGAAGTTATAACACGGCATGGTGGGCTCAGCCAGACTTCAAATGCACCCCAAGCTGCAGCCTATGACCCTAGTTGGACAATGTAAAGGATTTAATTGAAAAACTTGTGAGCCGGGACCGGTTTTCCCATAAGAATATATGTAAAACCAATTAATCCGTTCCAAGATCCAAGAAAAGTCCCATATATACATGTATACACACCCGTAAGTGCACGTAAGGTATCTGGAAAAGAATGTTTATTCATTATTTTTATTAGAAAAGGAAGTTATGTTAATTTTCTGAAAAGGAATGCATGAAATTAGTTCTAAAAATGATTTATAATGACACGTTACCTTGACTTGACGTACACGTACTAAGTGTCTCAGTGACGTAAAACTGCAACACACAGTAGCTTACTCTCTTAAAGCCATATATGATCCTCACCACTAGCGTCCTGCTTAGGTCCCATGATGAAAAAACTCAAAACGAAGCACTTTTTCAGGTGAAAAAAGGCACAAATATGAAGCACAATACAGCGCGAGTTTCATGTCTGTTTCCAGTCGGTTGGTGAAAAAATCACAACCCAAGTTTGTGCTCGTGAGCCGGTACAAAATTTTGCCCCATGTCTTCCTTGTAACCTGAAAAATTTGTACTGTATGCCAAAGCACTCGTAACCTGGGGTTCCACTGTATTTAATAATGTATTTCTGAGAGTAGTAGCATTGCAGTATACTTTTTACTCTTTGTTACACTGGTAATGGAAAAAGTACTTTTAAACATTTGTCCACAGTTCAATGAGTAGGCGTAAGAAAGCTTGAAATAAATAAAAAAATCAGTTGAATAAAAAAAACATGAAAAAATAATCAAGTGAATAATCATAATAAATTAACAGCAACAACATGAGCAGAAATTTAAAACAATGGCCACCAAAATGAACAAAATAAGTAAAAAGACAAACAAAATTACAAAATGAGCATAAAATTAACAGAATTAAGAAAATTGACAAAACTGAACAAGATACTGAAGTACAATGTAAAATATTGAATGTATCAAGCATTAACAACTACAATAAGTGACTAAATATGCAGAAGTTAAGAAAATAATCAAGTAAATTAACAAAAATGAACAAAATAACAATATGAGTCACACCATGAGCAAATTTAGCAACAAAAAATAACAATAATGTTAATTTAAAAAAAAAAAAAATGAACAAAATAACCAACAAAATTGAGCAAAACTTCAAGTAAATGAGCAACAAAATTAGTAAAAATGATCAAAATAGTCAAGGAAATGAACCAAAATACATGCTTGAACACAAAATATACTATAGAATTATATAGTACTGTATTATATAGTTACTCACCACTTGAGTAGTTTGTATGGGATACTTTTTTACTTTTACTCAAGTACTGTATGTATGTTAATAAGTACTTCTACTTGAGTAACTATAATTATAAAATAGCAATACGTTTACTTGAGTGGTGTTTCTGTGTTCTCTGTCCACCTCTGATTTTAAGATTCAGCTCTAGATCCCGCACAGATCATGCATCATACTATGTGTGTGAACTCCATGTTCTGGTGGTTCTGATCATCCTGGACACTTTGTATTTGTGACATCACAAAAACACAGAATTCAAAATGGCTTGTTTTTCCCCCCCGAGTCGAATGAAAACGTGATAATTTTATATCATTTAGGTGAGCCTCCAACCTGTTTGGAATGGGAACAGAAATGAGACTCTGACTTTTGACAACATCTCTCCTTTAACGCTGTGAAACAGGGGTTTTCAACCAGTGGTCCGTGGCCCCCTGGTGGCATTGCAAGAGGTCCCTAGCCTTGTAGTTGGTGAATTTCTAGAATCTTAAGCAAAAAACAGTGAAGTGGGCTTTTATTTTACCTTTTGCAGCTGCATATGTCTGTAAGAGTGGAGTTTCCACACGGACATCCCTGACGAATAAGTACAGGGCAAAAAATACTTGTCATCAAAATATATTCAAGTACAAAAGTACACGGCAAATTGAAATACTCTTCTTTTACTTCCAGCGATGCAACGTCTCATAAAAGGAAAAAATGTATAATTAGGGACCCTATAAAAAGGCCCTGAAATTAGTGAAGAATTAGGAAATTGTTAAACAAAGATGAGTAAAAACAAAAATATAATGTAACATAAAGGTGTCAGTTGTAGGAGAGAGAAAAAAAAGGCAAATCTGACCAGCTGACTATAAATTGTATTTGACCATATGAATTCCCTTGGAGATCTTGATTATTTTGTTCATTTCTGTTCATTTTCTTGTTTATTTTGTTCATGGCAGATAGTTTTGCTTATTTTTCTTCAATTTGTTAACTTTGTAAAAATTTGCTCCTCGTTTTTCAGCTTCATTCATTTTGTTGATGACCTTGTTCAGTTTTTGTTCATTTTCTTGATTATTTGCATTCATTTTGTAGATAATTTGGTGAATTTGTATTTGTTTGGCTCATTATTGTTAATTTTATTGCCTTTTTTGTTCATTTTTTGTTCACTTTGTGTATAGATTTGCTTGTTTTGGTTATTTAAAAAAAAAATTTTCTTTAACTTTGGGAGTTACTGAATCAGTGTCACGGTACATGACGGCAGAACCAAAATCTTGAGAACGTCCACATTCCCTGACTTCTTTAAAGGATATTAGTGGATGAGACGTTATAGAATAAGAGATATTTCACTCACAGGCAGTGATCTATGTCTCTGACAGTTTAAGGTATTTTTCAGCCTCCATGACTTTAAAATACACTTTGATGTCATATTCAGCCACACTATTCATTTTGAAGCTTGAAGTTTGATCCACACACAAAAACATCACCTTGTTTTATTTAAGTAAAGCTTGAAATCTTTCAAGAAATTTCATGACTTCAAACTGACCTTCACAGGTCAGCGTTCCCCTGACGCTGTAATCCAGTGGTATTCTTTGTAAATGACGACCTGTATTCTGCACTGATAAGACTCTAATGATCTACTTCCAGGTCTTTCATCGCCCACACGGTGAAGCTCTACCTTTGTATGCACTTCGGGTCCCAAACCGTCTCTGCGTTGATATCTGCAGCAGATCTTTACCCTGAATGCCTCTGCCACACGTCTCACTTCAGCAGACGCTCACATTTAACTGTAATTAACTCTAATTCTTATTAACTGGACCTAGACTGAGAGCTGTGAGACTATCTGTCCTAAACGGCTCATTGAAGGCAGCAGATAAAATGCTGCAGTCACGCTCAAATGTTTAATTAGTTAGTGTGAACTGGTTAGACTCAGACATTAGATTATTAGTAGCAGAAACAGATAAAACACTGACCTAAAAGAGACTAACCATAGGGGGAGATTTCAGGCTGTTGAGGGGACGTGTCCCCTACCTTAATATTAGTAACATGAATAAAAATTTAATTCATCCTCTGTATTTTAGGAGATGTTCCTGAGCCCATGCATTGCGGTGTTCTACAGAATCAGGTCGTCTAAGATCACATTCATCCTGTTGGTTTTCAGCTTTGTCTTCGAACTCACTCAATCTTTCAATGACATGATCAACTGTAGAAAATGAAATGTCCAGTTATTTCTTAAATTGTTGCTCTGTTTATCAGTCTTTCACAGCCTGCTGATCCCCTCACCATCATGTACTTCAGGAGGACTCAGCCTCCCGGTTGTACTTTTTACACCCAGTCACGTCATTCATCTTCTTCTTCTTCTTCTCCTTTGGGCTGCTCCCCTCAGGCGTCGCCACAGCGAAACACCAATGATTCGCGTGTTTGATCTGGCATAGGTTTTTTACGTCGGATGCCCTTCCTGACACAACCCTTAGATTAGATTAGATTCCATTTGATTTTTATTAAATTCAGTTTGGTTCTATTCTATCCAATTTATTCAATTCAAATTAATCTGATTCAATTCAGTTCAATTCAATTCAACTGAATTCTATTCAATTTACTTAAATTCAGTTTGGTTCGGCTCAGTTAAATTCAATTCAATTCATGTTAAATGAATTCAGTTCAGCTCAGTTGCATGGTTGATCATGGTTATTGATGACTAAAAGATCCCCACACTATTAACTTTTCTGGTAAGTGGCACAATTCTGTTAACTTTAGGAATAACTTGCTCCTTTTGTTTCTTATTAAGTTATTATGTTGATTGTCTTGTCTGTTTTTTCCTTGATAATTTTCATTTGTTTTGCTGATAATTTGGATAACTTGTGTTTGCTTTGCTTGTTTTTGTTCATTTCCTTGATAATTTTATTCAATTCCTTGATTATCTTGTTAACTTTTTGGTCTTGAACTTGGCATGCGTTGATACATTAACCTTTCACCCAAACACAGAAAACAAAGTATCCAGGTCTCGCCATTCTTTTAACGAAATAAAACTGACTCGTGACCGCAATTGGTTAAAAAAAATACTAAATCTGGTTTCTTTCTGGTTCCAGACTCCGTCCACAGACTTGTGTCGAGTACATATTGTGAAATCTCTGGAGTTTTCTCTCACTGCTGCTCGTCTGAGACCTGACAGAAATTCAAAAGGATCTGCTGCTTTGAAGATAAGCACTGTAACTCTGCCATAAACAATGATTGTGCTGTTTCTTTCCTGTGGTGTGATTTATTTAAAGTATTATGCTGTAAGGATTTGGGCCGGTTTTCCTGGCAGGGCCGCCTGTGTCTGTATCCACCATGTGTGGAGTTTATTGGATACTTGAGATTCAGGAAAACACTCGCAGAAGCATGAGCGAAGTCATCAAAGGAGAATGTTCACTTCAAATACTAACGCAGCGATTCACAAACCATCCTGGCTCAACATCCAAAAGAGAAATGTGGCGTCGCCTCCAGACCCAAAGGCAAAGTGGACGTTACATAGTAATTTTATGCTTTTACTGTTTAAATGTACTTGATGCAAAGATTAATTGGAAAAAATAATAATCCACAAAAAAGAGCAAATGGATAAATAAAATGAGGGCAAACGAACCCAAATGAACAAATGAATCACGACAATGAACAAAACTAACAAACTAATCAAGACAATGAACAAAATCATGAATAATATTGATAAAAATGAACAAAATCATTACAAAAATCAAATAAAATATGCAGAAAATGAACAAAGATAAACATAAAATGAACAAAATCTTGGATAATACTAACAAGACTGAACAACAAAATATATAGAAAATGAACGAAGATAATCAAAAAAACGAAGAGAGTAATTAAGACAATGAACAAAAAATGTACATTGTACATAATATCAATAAAAATGAACAGAACACTCACAAAAATGTATTAAAAATGCAGAAATAAACAAAAATAAACAACAATAAACAAAAATCATCAAGATGATGAACAAAAAAATTACAAAATCGTTAATGATATTAATAAAAATGAACAGAATAATCACAAAAAATAATAAAATATACAAAAAATGAACAAAATAAGCAAGATGAACAAAAATGAACAAAATCATGAATAATACTAATAAAAATGAACAAAATTATGAAAGAAATGGAGAAAACAATCAAGATGATGAACAAATATGAACAGTCATGAATAATATTAATAAAAATGAACAGAATACTCGCAAAAATGAATCAAATATGGACAAAATGAACAGAAATAAACAGAAAATGAACAAAAAATAGAGAAGATGAACAAAAAATGAACAAAATAATTAGGGCTATCAAAATTAACGTGTTTATCCTGTTTAATCTATTTGCATGATTAATTATATTAAAAATTTTGACACGATTAATGTCTTAACACATTTAACGCGATTAACACACAATAACTCATATAGCAAGGAAAAAGTGATGAAATCTCATGTTACATTTGAGCCACGTCACTGACAACTTCTTTAGTATTTACTGCTTCAAA
>JAQQAE010022261.1:0-10295 GCA_029823295.1 Pseudamia nigra | reverse complement strand
TTGATTTTACATGTATTTTTATGGAAAAAGTCGCATTGGATAACAACTGATTCGGATACAGGCCGTGACGCCGGAACAGATTATCGTCGTTATCTGAGGCACCACTGCACTCACCTTTTGAACACCCTGTCTGGCTTCCAGCATGACACTACACTGCCCCCACCCCCATGGAGCTGAGACCCAAGTCACCACAGAGCCCCTGAATTGGCCCCGCCCTCCCACACTACCTGGTTTAAACCTAACCTCGGGGCCATGCTCCCTATTGACCTTGGACATTGACAGTACTACAGTAGGTAAAGGCAAAATAACAGGACTTGGTTAGTATAGAAAACCAGAAAGCACGTGCAGAATGCAGACCTCTGCCAACATATAGCAGTTTCCTCAGATGACCATATGAATTTTTTTAAAGGATTCTTCATTACTGTGAGATAAGACCATTTTCAGATTAGGAAAATTACCAGGATCCAGATCAAACTTGTGGTAAAACCAATAATAATGTTATTTCTTGCCAATTTTCTGAGATTTTATGTGTGAAGATGTTGAAAATATTCCTGTCTCACACTGGTGAAAAATTCTGAAAACTCCTTAGATCCTGATGGTGAACTGGGTCTCCTAAATCTAACTGTTGCTTGTGCCATTTCCAACCTAACCTGAACATTTTATCAAAATCAGCACAAAACTTTTTAAGTTATATTGTTGATAATAAAATCAATAAGGTAGTAGTAATAATCTCAATGAAAACAGACGTACCGTATTTTCCGGATTAAAAGTCATGTTTTTTGCATAGTCTGGTGAGGGGAGCAACAAATACATCGGAGCGACTTGTATTTTGAATAAATTCGACTACAGGGTGTTCGTCACACTGACAGCCACTGGACGTCACTCTAGGCTTATGTACCTTCATCTGCTGCATCTGCATTACTGACAATTTAAAATGTAGACATTACGGGTAGCAACCATACCTGCCATCAGCTTAACACCGAACGTGTCAGTACTGTCACTTACCCGGTGAGGCGGGAAGGCGAGCCACGAGCTCTCGCTTCTGGCCGCGTGCTTGATGTGCATTCCCCGAAGAAATGCAACCTGTTCTGTAGAGCGACTAATACACGTTTTTTTTCTTCTTCATTATGCATTTTTTGGCTCATACGACATACTGGAGCGACATATCACCCGGAAAATACGGTACATACATTACCTCCCTGGCAGGAGTAAAAATTCAAAGATTGATACTCACAATATCTTTAGACCAAATGAACCATAACTGAAATGCTTTATTTTGTATCTCTGGACACCTTTAGGAATTGGGATGTAGTCTAGAGTTTTCTGCAGTCACCATGGACAAAAAGGTCAGATTCTTCAATGACAAATTATGTTGAGATACAGTAATACGTATTTGTGATTTGCAGAGAAGTACAATTGTAGCATTTTTTTCTCGTGGATTCTTCATTCCTCGAGCATAACGTCTGCACAGATTTACACTCAACATACTTTGAGATGTCATAAAGAAGTGAAATTGGCTGACTGATAAATTCATTGGCTGCCATGTTGTATTTGTCTATATTTTTAATTCCATTTGTACAGTTAAGACAAACCTGTAATCATAATATTGACAGAACTGGACAAGACCCGTTTTTGACAAACTCCCAGACAGATAATGGAGACATGTTGGCTTGTAGTTGTTCTTAATTTCCTGTTGCCGTCTCTTCTGTCTCTGTTTCCCACATCTCTAAAAGTCTCTGAACGTCGGTCTCCCTCACGCTTTATCACAGTGTTCGCGACCTTATTCTGCCCTCCCAGATTGCTGTTTAATAGGAGCCTTCCTCCCTGGTGAACAGTGATAAGCTAATGGTTAGAGAATGGCTCACCATATAGTAGCACTGTCTGTCAAAAGAAAATAGTAAGAAGCGACTGTTTCACTGTGGATCAATTATAAACTGTGAGTTTTTCTAATTTTGTGTTTGGGTAAGTAGGTTACTCGTGGAAGCATGTACTTTTAGAAGAAGAATGATTGGCTTCCTACCTTTGTGCTGATTGCACTCACAGAAGGTGGTTGATTAATACAGAAAACTTACTATGTCAGTTTAAACACTCAAGAATTCACATCAGTTAATTTTGAGTAAATCTCGCTCATGTGCTTTTGTTTCATTGTGCAATTAGTTTAAATCCTGTTATTCCCCTCATTGTGGGGCATGAGATGTAGTATTATTATTATTATTATTATTATTATTGTTACAGCCACATTATTCAAGTTTATCAGGCATTCCATGAAGTTTATTCAGACTGCTGGAACAATCCAGGAACAATAGAGACAGGAAATGGCAGGGGCGGACTGGAAATTGATTAACCTCTAGTGTACTGTACAAGAAGGAGTCTGATGGTATGTAATGAAAACATATTTCTGTTGTTATCTTTGAGCTGAGAAAATGGCATGTGTCTAGTACTGTAAACACAGAAAATTGAACATTCGCAAGCATTAGCATTACTTTGCTCCCTGTTGTGGCCCTTTAGATGCTTCAGTTGAAACCTCTTACTAACACGGCTCTTCTCCAGATTGAGCTGTCCTCCTCCACTGATTACCCGAGTATCTTCTGGCTATGAGTCTGAAAATGTGTGTGTGCGTGAGTACGGATGTGTGAAAAAGAAATAAAGGGAAGGAGAGAAAGAAAGAGTATAAGTGTTAAAGCAGGGGAGTCATGCCTAGTTGTCAAGGATACATTTCCTCTTCACTTTGATCAAGAGTTACTGCTGCTTTGACCCACATAGACATGCACACACACATACATGTTCTCCAATTTACTGAGTCAAATGGCAGAATCTGCTCTGTTTGTAACACTAGCCGACTGTTAGTTAAGCCAACTGGAAATTTAAAGCTTTGTTAAAAGTGACCTTTACTGGTGCACAGCAGATGTGTGTCCAGGACATGTTAACTTCGAATTCTCTGCGGCGACTTTTCAGATTTTGTGTGTCTACTAAAAAACCATTACACTTTCTTTTTTTTTTTTCTTTTTTTTTTTTGGACTCTGTGATGAGATTGTTTCTGGCTGGCTGCATCTGGAAGCATCACACCACCTACTATCCATGTGCATCTGTCAGTGTGTGGTGTGTAAGTGTGCATTCTTGTTTTTGCACAGATGTCCTTCAAACGGCAGGCAGTGAACAGATTGCACTGGAAGACATGGCTACAGGCCCGTAATACCTGCATGCACATAAACACAAACACTAAAGACAGCCTAGGCATTTAAATGGCTATTCCAGGGGCTGACAGATTGCAGCTGACCCCTGATAGCGCTGCTTACAATTCCTCCATCAATCTTTCCTCTTCTGCTGCTCCACTTCTTCTATGATACCCTCCTTCCTTGTTCTTTTGAGTTTTTCCTTTCCTTTGTCAATATATTTAGCCTTCTGACACACACCCTTTTGAGCATGTGGGTGTGAGCACCACCATGACCACTGAGAGGGTGGTAAAGATGTATAGTGTCACCTTCTTCTCAGCTTGTCCTCCACTCTGGTCTTAGAAGAGGAAAATTGCCTTTAATTGCACCACTTTAAAGTTGGCCTGTACAGGCACTTAAAGGGCCGTTAAAGAAATTTGCCTGACACGTAATCAGAAAAATGCATACTTGTCTATACACACTGACTGTCGAATGGAGCTGACATCACAGACAGGGCACAGTGATTAACTTTCATATTGACTACAGTAAATAAAGGTGAAATGTCTACTGAAATAAAGGATGACAGGATCAATTATATCAATAACAACACTGTGTCCATAGACTTGCCCTAAGCTGAAGCTCTGCAGGTGCATGATAATGAGAGCCTAAGGGATCTTAAGTAATCTACAGTGAAGCAGGGGTGCACAATTACTGTAGGTGCATCGCAGTTGTAATTGTATTATCAGCCTGTGCAATTGCATGATCGCAAAAGGAATGTCATCACAAACTAAAGGTCCAGGTTTAGGTTATTTGACGGTATTGTAATTTGCAGAAATGGAAGAAAAAAACATGACCCTTGTTGTGTGGTGATAGGGCCTGTTTATGATTTTTGTATTTTTTATGTTAGTAATCACAATCCCAAATCCCAGTATTGCACACAATAATCATATATGACTTTTTCACCAAATTCTGTAGCCATAATTACAACCATAAATAATACTAAACCAAGTCCTCATATTTTTCTATGTAGAAGTCAGTGAATTGAGGAGGCAACGACATTAAGCTGCTAAACTTTAAAGACTGAGCAGTTATATAAAATTATTATTAGATTTTTTTAAGAGTTTGATACTGATGCTGCTTTTATACAAACAGTACAGAACACTGTGCTCTCGCTTATCTATTTCTAATATTGAATTAATCCCTTATTTTTCTCCTGATAATACCTAATAAAGTCCTTCAAGTGTTTGTCATTTCTAATAAATGCTTCAACTTCTAATGGATCTTATTTAATGAAACAATCCGTTGTATTAAGCATGTTCAGCTCTCTTCACCTGTTAGTTACCAATATGTTATAAATATTTCAGATGAAGCTTAACTGCACCCCTAACCAAATGTAGCATCCCGTGTTGGAATTCTTCTGCATATTGCAAGTGTCTACATGTGTATTTGCGTACACATTTTCTTCTTCTTTAGTGTCCTTCTTTAGTCTGTGCATCTTTGCATGTACAGTATGTATGTACGTACTGTACATATTTACAAATACATGTGCATGTCTGGAGTGCTTATTAAAATTGTATGGGAGTTGAAGCTGTATCCTGCTTAAATGCTCCAGGTGTCACAGTTTCCTTTATCTTGCCAGATAATTAGGCGAGAAACAGCTCTTCTTTCTGTGCTCACAAGAGTGGGTTTAAGGCCACGAAACAACAAGAGTAAATCTGTCAGATGTGTTAATTGCCACTTTTAATAATTTTATGTAACTGAACCCCAGAACTGTTTATCCAACTTTGGTTATGTTAATCGTGTGGAATGTTAATTGTGAGCTTTGTTTCTTGGTTTTCATTATCCTCTTCATTTTCGACCAACTCCTCATCTTTTCTCATTGCCTCTCTCCACCTGTACCTCTCCTATAGGGGAGCATCTGCGCATCTGTCCCCAGGGTTACACCTGCTGCACGAGTGGCATGGAGGACAACCTGGCCATGCTGAGTCGCAGGGAGATGGAGGGGCTGCTGAAAGAGGCTGGCCGAGCACTACAGACCTCCCTCACTGGACAGTACAAGGCCTTTGATGGTGAGTTTGCGCATTGAATAAGTTTACAAGTGAAAATGAGAACAAGGAAAAATTCGGAATTCTTCAGTAACTGTTACAGCTGTTCTGTCCTTTTATATTTTAGTACTGTATATTGTTATATTTGTCAAAGGAGTCGAGGCATGGGTAGGGCAGTCAGTGCCCCCTGTCTGTCCCTCTGTGCTCAAACAAATGAAGCTAGCTTGACCAAATTTGACATGCGAGTGTTTATAAGGACAAAAGGCCAAAAGTCATGGTCACAGCGTCACAAAAGTTCTAAATCAGTTTTGGCCTATAGCAACATTATTATGTGACCTCGGGCCACCAAATTAAAACACAAGTGGATGGACATGGGTCTTTGTCAGTAAGTGCAGTTCTAGTTCATCTTTGTTATTATCATTAGTAGACTGTTACTTGGGCACATTTTACACAAGCATCAGCAATTTTGTGTGTATTTACATATGTCATACCAATAAAGCAAAATTGCATTTTGCTGCATGTTTTATTGTTCTAAAAGCCTGGATGGAAGTGGAAAAACTGTTGATACAGAACTCAATAAAAGCTCATGCTTTAAAAAAAGATTTTTAAGATGAACATTTACAATTTAACTTAACTTAATTACGATTTACAATTTCTTTAAGTGTTGAAATTGTATTTATAACAGTTATTTTCAAACCTTCTTGCCTAAAATCTAAATGTCAGCTGTCTTTATTATGGCTTTGTGCTAAAACACACATTTTGCAGAATTTTACACAATGAATTAAATTGTAGTTGTGTGTTTATTTAAAGAAAAGAGACCCAGCTCACCATTAAATACCCTAGCATCTGAATTTAATGGTTTTCCTAACCAATTTATAACCATTTATAACTGAGGGCAATACTTACAAGGCCAGTGGTAGGTAATAATAATGGTCTGTATCACAGCAAAAATGCTTAATCCTCAGTCATGGTGCTGGAATGGGAGAGAGAAGTGACAGAGGCAAAAAGAAAGTGATTTTCAATCTTAGAACTCACCACCAAGCGCACCAAGGCAATTATTTGTGTCTAATGACCTGTTCTAGTTAATTGGAGGCTGTTTCTGTGCTTCACTCGTTCCCCTTGGCCAGCCAGTGACAATGGATATGTCAGCTGGGACTCTGATCTTGGCTAGTTAGCCTGACCTTTTCAGATCACAGTGATTAGTGCCTGAGTGACATTTGTTTACTCTTCCTCCATTGCTGTCCGTGTCCGTCTTCGTCATGGTCCCTCCTTTTCACTGATGGCGTTGTTGCTTTGCCAAAGAACTATAGCTGTGCTGCCAAAACTCAGTTCTGAATACACACATGCATGAATGTGTCGAAGACGCACATTCTCTCCAACTTAGTTTATGTCATCCTGCAGTCCTTGAACTTCACCCGTTCCTTAGGAAAACACCTAATTTAGCACTGCAGTGCCAGTAAACAAGGCAGTCTACAGACATACACACTCAAGCAGCACTCAGCTTTAACCTCTAAACACTGTAATGACGTGCAGCAAAAAGCTTATGTTATGACCATGATCACTTGTTTTGAAGCATAATGAAGTCATTTGGAACTTGTTTTTGTTCATGTAGTCTTGCCAGAGATGTTCTTACAAATTTCAGAGGCTGTTGTTTTGAAAGAGAATATTAATCAGACTGTTCTTTTTGTCAACCTCCAATCTTGCAGCAATTTTGCATCTGCATGTTTGGCTATTTTCTGTCCTCAAATCACCCAGTGTTCCTCTTAAGATTGTTTTTTTGTTATCTAAAAGCTCCTCTATTTTATCCTGAAGCATCAGATGGGGACAGCAAGAAAAAACGGGGGAGGACAGGAGTACAGTATATGTGTGTTGGAACCTTGAGGTCTAAAAACCATCTGCTGTTGACTGCTTCCTCTGAAGACGAGGGCTGAGCGATCGACTAGGGTTAAGTGGACCATAATAGGTTACATTTGCTGCCACGATTGGCACAATTTGACAGGCTCAAGCTGTTTTCACTCACTACATCCTGGTATTAGCCTAAGCTTTTGAAAAATGCAAAGTACAAAATGACTTATGTCTGTTTCAGGCTTTGACAAAAAAAAAACTTTAGCTCTTGTCTTCAGTCACAGGCAGACCTTTAGTAGATTTATATTGCCTTTATGAGTCACTGATTTATGGATAAAATGGATTAACTGATTTCTAACAATGTTTTAAGGAAAGGATCTTGTTCAAATGGCTGCAGGAGTACAGTGACATTGTACAATCCTGCCAGTCCCTGCACATCTGGCTGTGTTTAGCAGGGTGTGGGCTAGCTAGCGCCATGTGGCTAAATGTAGGGTGTTACTGCTCCAGCCCAGGCAGGGTAGGCCTTTTTAGGTCCATGGATTTTGGAAGAAGCCCCAATCAAGCCACAGATTAGAGGACCAGCATGCTCACATACAGCTGGCGCACAGCCTGTCAGTGTGAGCACTGGATACATGTGTGTGCAGATATGTGTTTATATGCATGTCTTTCTAAGTTTGTAATTTAGTGCATCACTGTTGGCGTGAGTGAGAAATCTCTTTGTATACAGTTGATGTGTATGTGGTTTGCATTTGGTGTTACTTATCTTTTCCCTGTCATGTACACTGTGTACAATTGATGAAAGAATATAAAAATGCACCACTGAGAAGGGAAAGTTAGAAAATAAATGGGGTTAAGGATAGGACAGAGTGCGCATGACACAGATGGAATGATAAAACGGAGGAAAAAAAGAAAAAGGCAGAGCAAGGACAAAGACGAGTGATAAACAGGAGTAGTTTCCAAAAAAGCGATTAACAGAGACAGAGAGATAGGACGCATGTAAAAGTAAAGGAAAAGGTCAGATAGGACACACAGAGTGATGGCACCAAGAGGGTGTATGTTAGATAGCAGCCAGGTGTGTCCGACAGACGGAAGCCTTAAACCTGACAGGTGGTGTTTGTCCTAATGGGGCCATCGCTGACATCTGGACTCACTGTGTGTGTTCACTTGTACTGCTGCCGCGCATACCTTAATGCAAACAGATAACCCACGTGGATTTAGACGATATTTAACCCCAATAGTAAGAATATGCAGAAGACTGACTATATTAACCGGCTCATGTAGCCTACCTGCACTTGAACTTTGGGAGTTTGTTGTCAGTAACACCTGGGTTCCATCTGCTGGAAATGATCAAGGCCACTCCAGTCAATGTTCGCGATCCCACTTGAACACCTGCACCAGAACCAGTGCAGAAATGTGAGGCTATTATTAACTACACACAGCCATTTCGTTAACTACTGTACTATGGGTCGAATCACAACAATGGAGGAAATGGCAACAATAAATGAAAAACATACAAAAAAACACTGCTGTTGTGATATTAAACCACACCGAAAATAGAAATATATGTGCGATGCACCCACCTTAGTGAAATTCACAGGTACGTAACTGCACACATTTCAAACTCCTGCCTTGATATTACTCTGCTAGAGACCTGAGACCAGGTGTCCACAAAAGAGCCATTTTTGGACAAAAAGAAAAAAAAATACCCAAAGCAAAAACAAGTGTCTAGTGTCGCAAAATATATTCAAACTCTTTTTGTACCATATGAAGCATGACCCATGATTTTTTTGCTTTTGTACAATTGATTGATTATGTTGTTCATTTTTGGAAATTTTTGTTAATTTTGCAAAATTATTTGTTTTTTTAATTCATTTTTTGTGGATTTTGGTTCAATTCCCTGATTATATTTTGATTTTTAAAACTTTTTTTTTGATTTTCTTGAATATCTTATAAATTTTTTCATCAATTCTTCCTGATTGTTTTACCCATGTTTGTCTTAACCTTGCAAGATTTCTAATTTATTGAATAATTTTGCTTATTTTTTCTTATTTTTGTTCATATCTGATCATTTTATGTATTACATTGTTTATTTTTTATTTTCTTAATTGTTTTTTTATTTTGCAGATTATTTGCATCAGTTTTTCCATAATTGTTGTGCTTTATGTTGTCCATTTTCTCTTCTTTTTTGCTGATGTAGTGCTTATTTAGCTTATTTTGGTTTATTAATATGTTACCATCTCTGGACAAAGTCGCAGGAGCCACATGTGGCCCTGGAGCCACAGATTGCAGACCCCTGCCTTAGTCCTTAGTCAGTGGGTTGTCCTTTGAACATAAAGTCAAAAATGTTTGCATCTGCTGCAAAATTATAGGAGTGGCCCTGTTTCTATTTGATTATCTTAATCCTCTGATGTTCAAAATCAACTGAAAACACATTTGACTTGACGCTCGCCTCTTGTTTTAGTTGCAGACATGGCTGACTCTGACTGTAAACCTAAGTCATGAGTTGTCAACACACACAGACTACACTCCCTTATATTCACTGGAACACAGAATTTATGAGCAGCCAAAGGCTTATTGGCCAGTCTGTTCCAGCCCATTTCAGTTCAAGGCAGATCAGTGGTCATTGAGCTTAATCTGATTTGAAGAGTACTAGCTGGCTGGCTGGCTTATGGGTACACTCATTCCTAGATGACCAGGCAGACTCACTTATTTATTCATTTAAGTCAAGCTCAGAATATCTCCCAGCTTCTCCCCTGAAGACAGAATGAGTGAGAGCAATCCCTGACATCACGCATACTCAAAGTATCATATCAGATTTAGAAAACAGGCTCCATACTTCAATCAAAGGGCAGACACAGCAGCCTGCTATACTTTTTGTGTAAAATTGTATTCATTCTTGTTTGTGAAAGCTGTGAGTTCAAATATCAGAGAAGCACTTGCACTGTAATTTAATTTCTGTGGAGGATTATATCACGATGTGAGGCTTGGACCTGCTACAGAATCAAGTGCAGATATGGGCTGTAGAAAATATAGAAATAAATTTAACTATGCAGTGCAATGCAAAGATACATTGGCTTGAAAAGTATTCATACCCCTTGTATGGTTTCATTTTTTTATTGCACTATGAAATTGATCATTGTAAAGGTAATTTGCCTTGTTTGATAATAATGTACAATAAACAAATCTTTAATGTCAGAGTGAAAACAGATTTCTACAAAGTAATGTCAGTTAATTAAAAATATATAATGAAATA
>JAQQAE010022260.1:0-10295 GCA_029823295.1 Pseudamia nigra | reverse complement strand
CCCCTCTTCCTCTCCCCTCCTTTTGCTGCTCTATCACACATTGTTGCTAGCCTAAACTTGCTGCAGATGCGGCCGAGTGATGCATAAATTAGTCATCAACATTAGCATTAGCCGGCGCGTGGCACCCGGTGCCAACTGCTCTCCGAACGGCCATAAAAGGTCATGTTTTGATGACTGAATGCCACACAGGCACCTTGGCTCCCCGGAGGAGGGTTCCCCAGGTGCACGTGAAAGGTTAAAAATTACCTACCCACCGCCGCCTGTCTCTGGCGAAGGAAATAATTAGGGGGTTTTTAGGGAGCGGCAGAATGCCTCGCTGTCAGATGACAGAGCGTTACCTAATGGTCGTATCTGGGGAAGAGTCAAACGGCCTGTCATTCTCTTGACAGGACAAATGAGCATAATGGTGGCAGAGAAATGGGCGCCTGTTCCCCCTTTTTTCAGCCAGGGACGAGGGGGAGGGGGTAAAATGGCATTGCCTGAGCAGAATAACCCAAGGATGTTAACCTTTTACATAAATCTGTTAACACATGTATGAGTGCGATTTAAAAGTGAAGCGTGATGCTCTCCTGCTCAATGGGCAGATGTGGACAACTGGAGTTGTGCTACTCTTTGCTTATATCTTCAGTGTTCTTTCATTATGGTGTTTTATATTAGTGTCCTCAAATATCAACATGATAATTTTTTTCTCCTATTATTAATTTCCATAAATACATCTTCAATGCTTCTCTGTTTGAAGGTGTGACAGCTGTTGATCCCCATTGCGTTTAAGTACAATATCTGGTTTATATTTGTCACTGTTATATCACAAATAAGTTTAAGCCATAATTCTAGACCTTATATGGCAGTGATATACTTTTATACAGTTGAAGACAAAATTGTCAGCCCACCTACTCTTTCTAAATTTATTGTGTTACTATGGAATTCTATATTTTTTCTCAAAGAGTGTCAGATTTGAAAGCATGCTGGTTTCATTTAGCAACAGTAAATTAGTTTTGTTTGGAAACAAATATAGAATTATTTTAGGAAAACAAAGCTTACCAGGGCCAATGTTATGAAATCCCAGAGGAATTGACCCTTTTATTCAGGTAAAGCCCAAACACCACTCTTTCACTGAGTGATGGTCTGAATAGAAGTTAAAATTGAACATTTTTTCAGTATTCACTGCAGAAAGGATTTGAGGCATCACTTGTTAAAGCATCATGGCAAAAGCAAGAGAAATTAATTTAGATCTGAGAAGAATGAGGACATGATGGACATGGAGCAGGAGAAGGATACACAAAGTTATCAAAGTGTTTACAAGCATCCAGAGCTGGAATGAGAAGCATGAGAAAAAGTTTTAATTACTGCACGATGCCTTTTTATACTCATGTCCACAATCTCATGAAGCTTTGCACGTGTGCCATAGGGGGAAAACTTAACAAAACTCTGTCATTGTCATTTTGCCTTGTAAACATATTCTAGCAGTTTGTATCATCAAAGTGCCAATTTTACATTTGCATGGTTGAAAGAGGATGAATTTGCCACTGATTTGCATTTGCATACTTTTAACAATGTCATGGGCAATTATCTAGGTCTTTGAGGGGCCCCTGCAAAATTTCAAAACTTAATCCCCCACACGTACTGTTAGCAAGTTGGAAACACACGCATTAGGTCCAGACATGCAAAAATTCTCGTTGGATCCACACCTTACAATGAACAGGAAGTCTTCAAATTAAGGAAATGAACAGCCATGAAAAAAGGGAATGTACAAAATAAACAAACAAAATAAAGAATAAAAAAAGGAAAAAAATCTGTAATACTAACAAAACTGAAAAATAATCACTAGTTGGTTAAGAACAAATTAACAAAAATGACCCCAGCACTGAAAAAACTGTCATCATAGTATGTTCTACTCATGAAGACGAACAAATCAAGTTCAAACCAAATGCATCTTCATGGCATGGGACCTTTAACTCCTTTGGGTAAAACAGACCAGGCCTGAAAATACAGTATGTACCTGAGAACATCTACCAATCCCAAACCTGTGCAAAGGTATAAGGGCATGATCATTGCGACTCGCAGCCTGTACTGAGGCTGATCTTGGATCAGACATCGTCTTGCCTAAAGCTGTACACATGTCATCCACACCGAGCTGCTGTCAGCTCTTCACACCTCTTATAATCCTCTGAGGTGCACTTTAACCATGTGCTGCTTTCCCCTGTGTCGGCTTCATGTCTGTATTCTCCCCATGCCACATCCTGCATGTTAACAGAGGGGTTATTAACATAACAAATTTAAATGCCCTATACAAATAATATGTTCACAGAAATGCAAACCGGCTCAGCTGACACTGTTTAGGCAGCGCCTTCCAACATCTGTTTATGAGCACTTTGCCTAATGATATCATCCGATATCATTAACTGTGGCAGTGTGCGCCACAGCAGCAGGTGCAGCTGTTTATGCCCCCCATCCCCACACCCTTTCCCAACACCTCCCCAACACACATACACACCCACTCGAAGAGAAAAGACTTTCACATTCTCCTCCAGCACCAGCACCAACCCTTCCCTCCCTTCCACCCTGCGAATCGCCAAACCGCTCATTAGGACAATTTTCCTCAACAAAAAAAGCAGCCCCTATGATTTCAATCTGTATATCACCTGTAATTGTAGTTTTTAGCAAGAGCTTGATTCCATACATTTAGCGGGAGTAAACTGCAACTGCGGTGGTAGCACTGAAAGCGTGTTGCTCGCTGCAGTAGCCAGCTGCAGAGGCTGTTTTTAGATGGCGCTTTCTCTCATAGGCCTCTGTGTGTGTTTGTGGAAGAGGTGGGGTTTGGCCCTCGCTTTGTTTCCTCACTTGTTTTTTTCTGTTTAGATGCTGGAAATTATAGAAAATTATTGAAATTATTAATTCTGGCAGCAACAATGAGGCAGCTTCCTCTTCGTGACCGGAAGGCCATGTTCAGGGTCTTTTCAGGTTCTCTGGAGCCTGATTTGATCGCAAGCTGCTGTAATTAGTCAGATGGTCGATTCAAATGTTGTGCGACACATAGCTATCTGTTGCATTAGCACTGTACCCGAGGCGATTACAGTATTTATAGATCCAAAACAAACAATGCATATGGCAAAATGTTAACTGGCTCCTTCTGTGAATCTATTTGTAGAGAAAAAAGAAAATAGAATTGTCAGAGAATGTGCTAAAGTGAAACTATAATTGTAACGTTGTAACACAGCAGTGGTTTTAAGAGTTGATTCTAATAAGTGATAAATATCAGCTTGCTTTTCTTATGGCCAACTGTCATGTGCTTTTATGTGTGTCTGCATAGAGGGACATGCACTTTATCCATCACCCCAGGAATTCCAATGAGATTCAAAGGGACCTTTTGAAACGTTGTGGAAAAAAATGTTAGTAAGAATAACTTTTCATCCAACCATTTTCTACCCCTTAATCCTTGCAAGGGTTGGGGGCGGCTGGATTCTATCCCAGCTGACTTGGGGCAAAGGCAGGGTACACCCTGGATGAGTCGCCAGTTCATCCCAGGGCTGACACACAGACACAGACAACCATTCACACTCACATTCATACCTATGGACAATTAAAAATGATCAATTCAACCCCTAGTGCATGTTTTTGGTTGTGGGAGGAAGCTGGAGAACCCGGAGAGAACCCACGCAGACACGGGGAGAACATGCAAACTCCACACAGAAAGGCATCAAAGTTTATTTTTTGATACATTCAAATTTGCTTTGCAGGTGTGTTTTCTAGAAATGGTAAGGAAAATGAAAAGTACATTTTAAGTTTGTTTGTTTTTACTTGCACAGAACTGGCATTTGTAGCTATAGGTTAATGCTCTAATACTTTCCTCAGTAATCCTGAGACCGTGTGGTGCTATCAGCTATCGATGAAGGATGGTTCTTGATCCAGTGCCATCTGAGGGATCAGAGATGATGGATGAATATCAGAATGTATATTCCCAAACTAAATAGTGATGCCCAGACAAAGGATAACACATGGTGTGTTGATACAGTAAGGTATAAGTAATTTTAATATTGCCACTTTCTTTTTTTGATTTGCACCCCCCCATACTGTGCTTTTTCTATTCTTACTGTATTTTGGGATTGCACAGTCATGAATAAACCTCCTCAATGTGGAGATGCATCCTGTCGCAACACACATCAAAGTGCAAGTTCATGATCACTGATGCTTGCAGCTTCAATTTAAAATTCTAATTTTAAATAGATTATAGGGTACTGCTTAAAAAACACATCTTCTACTGGATCCAACATAACAGCAAAAATCTTAACATGAAACTTGAAATTTAAATGTCATGATGTGGTTGTTTTCTTTTTGCTAGATCAATATTTTATTCATGTTTGGCAATGGAAGATGGGCGATAACTCATTTTCTCTGTGTATCTCACAAACCTCTTACATTGACAGATCTACACAAAGGCAAACATGGAGTTTTATTTGCAGGTAAAGACTGGGAGAGAATACACACCAACCATACACATACAGTGCACATACACATACACAGGATGATGCAGTGCACATATTTACTCTCAGGTTCGGCTCTGTTCCGCTTTGTACTCTGTTCTGCTTGTAGCTGTCCTCTAAATGTTGATTATTCAAGACACCGGGGGAGCCTCCTCCTCCTCATCTTCTTCCTCAATGCATTTCCCAGGCGATCCCACACCCCCAGCAGAACAGGCTAAGCAGGATGGGCTGACCCAAGGTGCTGGGCTTTGGAGTTCCAGAAAGGGCCACAGCCCCGGGGGTCTCTTGGCTGGGCTCTTCTTCCTTGAGGTTTCAGAGCCGTCCATGCGAGGACATGAGACAGCAACGCCCGAGGACAACTGGCCAAGGACCAGAAGATAAATTAAAAATGAACCTGCTCCTCTGTGGACATGCTTGGGTAACTTTGTCAAAGCTGCAGAATTAGTATGAGATGATTTTTATCTGACTTTGTTGAAGCTGGTGCCCCACTCATGTGCACCAGGAGAGGAATATTTATTGCGTAGCACTCTTTCACACCGTACGTGACAAAACAAGGTTCATGTTTAGGTACACTTGATATATTCACTTTGGAAAATTGGCTAGATTGGTTAGTAATTGGGTTAGTTTGGGACACTAAAAAACTTAACATGTCACGCTGCATATAATGTACCACTTACTATATCTCCCTTCAAATTTTGCTTCTTTGAAACTAAAAAAGAAAAATGCCATGACATTTTTTCTGCAGAAAGAATTCACCTCACCTGGATGTTTTAGCATTTCATTGCATGAGAAATTGAATAATTGTCACAAATTTACACAAAAAAACATAAAAAGAAGAATGAAATGTCAAAGCAAAAGATTTCTTTGAAGCAATGGCAATTAATAAAGGATCAATAATGGAAAATATGTGATTGTGTTCACCCCCTTTACTCAGTATTCACAGTACTTTGAGCAGCATTAAATCAGTTAGTATTTGTGGGTGGGTCTCATTTATCCTTGCACATTTGGGCTCTGAGCCAGAAACTCTGCTTTAACATTTCTGGGTAATTTTGCCTCTATGCTGTTGGTCATTGTCTTCCTGGAAAAGGTTCTCCAAAGTTTTCATTTGCAGACTGAATCATGTAAATTAAAAAAAAAAAAAAAATCACGTTAAATAACCTTCTTGTTGAGTCCCTCACAAGTCTTCTGGTGACCTTTATCGGATATTTAATGAGCGCTTTTTTCTCTTTGCCACTATCCCATATACTGTACCTTTGACTGGTGAAGAACTTGTCAAGTAGTTGCTCTAGCACAGTTAGAGGCACCGGAGCAGCTAAAGCTATAAACTCATTCATAGTCATGGGTACATTAGTGTCCTCCCTCGTGAGTTTCCTTTTTGCACAGTTATCAGTTTGTGAAGACAGCCTGCTCTAGGTAGATTTATGTACAGTATGTCGTATAGCCCTCCTATTCCTTAATGATCATATTTACTAAACAAAGGGGGATAAGTAAAGGTTTTAGTAGCGAAACTTATACTTCTCATTGGGGAGCTGCTTTTTGTAGCATAATTAATGAGTAGAATACTGCTTTACTGGTTACTTCACCCTCCAGAAACAGGTGATTATCGCCATTTCACAAACTGTAAGACAACCAGCCTGGTTAGGCTGGAACTCTGTTGATTTATGTAATTTATGTAAAAGTGGGTGATGCAATCACCTATTTTCCATCATATATGTTTTATTAATTGGCATTGCTTTATAGAAATGTGCTTTCACTAAAGAGCTGTGTTTGTACAGTAAGTCCTTCCTGATATGGTTAAATTCATATTCACATTCATTGGGCGAATCATTCATTAGCCGAAGTGAGTTTTTCCATAGGGATACATGTAAAAACAATTAATCCGTTCTGGACCCATGAAAACGCCCATATAAAGCATGCATTACACACCTGTACGTGCACATTTATTGATTTATAAAGACACTTACCAGAGGAGGATGAGATGGAGACAGCCATTTTTCTTAAGTCCTATGATGAAAAACAAATGAAGCAGTATTTTAGGTGAAAAAAGTGAAAAAATTAGGTGGAAAAATAAGTGGAAAAATTTGTAACCTGAATTACGACATTTGTAACCTGAAAATTTTATGGGTTACGAAATTCGTCACCTGATTTTTATGTTAACCGGGACACAATTTTGGCTGATTTTTTGGTCCCCGAAAATTTCATTGGTAGAAGCGTTTGTTACCCGGGGTTCCATTGTATACATATCGACACTGAGTCAATTTGTAATGCAATAAGAGGTGAAAACATCCAGTTTGTGCTAAATACTTTTTGTAGGCAGTGAAGCTTATGAGATGTGGTCTTATATTATAGTAACCAATATATTATAGTTAATTGAAACATTTTTCCCAATTCCCATTGCTAAGTAAATATGAGCACTCCAAAAAATATTACAGAACTTTAGTATTTGAGTTCTCTTTGCACTGTGGAAATGCTCTTTCTCTTAATTTCAGCTTCTGTATCTGAGCCCTATCTTCAATATTTTAATTTTTGGTCAGTCACATATCGTTTTTTTTTTATTCCAGCTAATCTTTTGAGTTTACAAACTAGAGCTAAGGAAGGAGTTAAAGTACAAGAACTGGTTAACAAGATAAGAAACATTGGTCATCGTGGGGTTTAATGAGGGGAGGCGGTCTTTTCAGTTGGTTGCAATCTAAAACTCTACCACTAGATGGCACTAAATATCACACACAACCCTGAACACCATGCCTTCAAACCAACAAACACCTGCAGTCAGTGATGTTACACTGTCACAGTGTGTGGACATTAACATGTTTATCAGCAAGGCATAAAACCAAAAGCAGGCGAATTTCATATCTGACATGAATCTATAATTAAAATTATGGTTTGTCTTAATAAACTTTTTTTGCCTCTGTAATAATAATTGCTCCAATTTTCGACATCTAGTTTAACATGTTTGTAAAATAAATCACAAACCAATTTTTTTATAAATCATGAAATCGGAGAGAAAATACCTCAGGTGTTTTTGTCTCGTGAGAATTCTTTTTGTATCCCTTGTGTCGTTTTTATATTTTTGCATCCTTTGCATGGGATTTTGTCTTTAAATCTTTTGTGTCTAATTGTGTCATTTTTAGTTGTCTCATTGCGTCTATTACTATTTTTTAAAAGCCCAAACAACTGTCAAACAATTACCACTCATGACCAAAACTCAGCCTTTAAACTTAAAACATAGTCCTTTACAATCATTATAATAACGTTGACGTCAACTAACATGCAAATCGTCACTGTGAGAAAATGATGACATAGCGGCATAAATTCAATGTGTGTGGCCATCTAGGGATTAAGATGAAAAGAAAGGCTTTTTTTCCCAACGACCCTCCCAAAAAAACTCAGCAAAGAGGTTTAGGGTCGACGTGGTCTGTTTAATGTGTTCAATGTGCATTTGTACAAACTGCCAGAAGTGATATCTGACAACCTGCTTTAATTAGCTATACTTTGCTACATATTCATAGGCGGTTTTCAGTTTGATTGATGTTCTGATTTATTATGAAGGTTTTATCCTTCCCGCAAAAAACACAGCCTGAGAATTTCAATGACGTTGAGATCCAAGCATAACAAGACATTTACCTGAGTGTCCCGGACATTCCTCAGTCAAACGTTTTGAAGAGGAAAAGGAGGAACGCGAGCAGAACCGCTTTGTTGTTGCTCTTTCACAAGTAAATTACACATTTAGGATTTATTAAGACAAGAAATAATTTTCAAACCGTGAATCCGGAGAAGCCTCCACGGAGACATGCTCATTACTCTGTAGCCTCAGGCCACATTCACAGCCTTGAATGCATGTGTGCATGTTTTTTTTTTTCTTTCGATCTTCCCCTCCTGTCTGTATTTTCCGTGATGCTGTAATGTCACAGCAGTTTGTTCAAAGCTGTGGAGATGATTTGGGCTCCCAGCAGGTGCCACCGTGATGTCTGTTCAATTATTAAAGTGAGGGCCACATGGATGCATTACAGCCACCGCACCCATTAGATAAAAAGAGGACGGCTTGTGACATGGCGCATATTTCCTCTCTGCCTCACAAAGACAGTGCCATAGCCCTTTCTTTTTGCCTCTTTTTGCTTTATTCATCACCGTTTGCTGGATTTTTTTTTTCTTTTGGTAAATGTGGAAATATTAAAGAGCCATTTGTTCCCTCTCAGTCTTGTGGGTACATGAGCGATCGTGATCTTTTTGATTCTTCCTCATCAAACCAGGGTCACATCAGCCCTCTTTTCTTTTTAACTTCTCCCCCCGCCGGCCCAATCAAACCATGAAAGTGGCACTGGTGTTGATAAATAAATCATATGGTGGACACAAAGTAAATCCTCAACACAGTCACTTTTTTCTTCTTTCTTTTTCCATTTTTTGCACTGCATGGATGTTCACTCTTTAATGACATTGTAATGACCAATCAATGTCTGAACAAAGTCTGCTAGAATTGCTGGAATGGGGTAGCAGCACAACACTAAAGGATGCCGCCCATAAATTCTTTATCTTCTCCCTTTCTGATACATTAAAAAAAACTCTGTTAAACTTTGGTTTTTGTTAAGAAAGTGGGAATCTTTGCAGAAATTGCAGTACCAAGCCTGGCTACACATGAGCAAAGCCGCATTTTGAAGCTGAAGGTTTTACGTTGAAGATGCTATGATGCCTGTCAGGAACACATAAAGGTGACATACTTTCAGACGAAGGTTACTGCATTTGACATGCTAAACAAAAGATTACTGGATCAACTTTCTGGTCACAAGGTGTTGCTGAGATAGTACAAGAGTTTAAATCTGTAACTGGATGATGGATGTGGAAAAAAGAAACTAAATCTGTGATTTGATGATGAATGTGTGGAAAAGAAAGTCTCTGTTCCTATATACAATTAGCATCACACTTAAAGCAATCGCTTGGAAAATGTTAGATGAGGGTGACAAAATATGGCATAAACATCCACTTTGAAATGACAATGAACCGCAGACTCCTTGGTGGTTGGAGGTTAAAAGTCAAGACTTGTCCCCTCTTACTCTGATTTCCACTGGGTTTTGCTGTATTGCGTTACAGTAGCATTGCGGCAACTCTACTCAGTGCTCATGTTTCCACCGGAAACATCATGGCAAATGTCTGAGGCCTCAGTGAGTCACTTCACTATACATACATGACAAGGCTATTTTTGATGCACCTACTTCATGCTTATGTCAGCACAGAGTTGAAGAGACAAGGAAGAAGTCAGACACATATCGATGATCTATTCAATGTGCAAAATGAATTACTCCTGATAGAATAAAATCACACAGCACAGGAGTCATTTTTAACATGGTTGATTTAAACTCTGTTGCTGCAGAACTGTACAAGGCTTTGAAACACACCAAAAATCCAATTACATAGCTTGATTTGTCTATAGTTGAAGTGCAAAAAGAAGGGAAAAAATGACCAAAAATGTCCGAGTGAGGAAAAAATGGCCACTTTTAAAACACTCCTAATGTGGAATAATGCTTTGCACAGTACAGGACTGAACAGCTGCTCCCACTGGAAACCAAGGGTTAAGAACGCAATGTTTTGATATTTTCTCTGTCCCTCTCTACCTCCTCCCCCCTCTTATTTTTTATTTTTGCAATAATGTGATACTAACTTGCATCTTCCTTTTAGTTTTGTGCTTCCTCCCTCTGCCCAACGTCTCTAGGTCTCTTGATGTGTGTTTGCTGGTTCTGGACCGGTCCAGTGTCTGTGTTGTTTGTTGTTCTATCTCTACTCTCTTCTTTTGTCTCTCCTCTGTCCACTAACCCCAACCGG
>JAQQAE010022259.1:0-10295 GCA_029823295.1 Pseudamia nigra | reverse complement strand
TCAGGGTAGGCGGCCATCTGCCTCGACCGGTTGGAGTTAGTGGACAGAGGAGAGACAAAAGAAAAGAGTAGCGATAGGACAACAAACACAAACACTGGGTGACGTCCACAGACATTGGACCGGTCCAGAACCAGCAAACACACAGCAAGGACACCAGGAGACCAAGCAACCTAAAGACCTAGGGCAGAGGGAGGAAGCACAAAACTACAGGGAAGATACAAGTTAGTATCACAGTGTTGCAAGATAGAAAATAAGACAATGAGAGGGGGCACAACGTACAAGGTTCAGTGGTGCCCCCTCTCATTCTTCAATCTGCAATAAAGAATAGTAAACTAAAAATGAAACTGTAAATAATCTGCAGTAGTAGGTTTTGAAGTGACAGAAATTTTTTTTACAATGCACCAAATAAACTTACAGTAAAAATTTGAATGTCTAGGAACTTAATAACAGGGTGATTTTGAATGGGTTGCTATTTATGTGCCAGTGGTCAAAAACCTGAATTCTTAGGGTAATTAAAGAGTTACCAAAGCTGTTTTATCCTATTTTTGTTCAGCTTGTGTTGCATTGTTATTTGTAGGTTCTATTTGTTTGAATTATTTTTCAAAACCTTGGTCTTATCATGAAAATAAGAGGTGAGGCTGGGCAGGTGCAAAAATGGAAGCTGGGTTATTTTGAGATTAAATTTGCTTCTGATTTGATGTCAAGCAAACAATTTACAGTCTCAATTAACTGGGCATATTGTAGCATTACTCAGGGGTAAGCTGCAGTGCTGGAAGAGTTGTGTTAGATTTCAGTCTGTTCTCTAAATAGCAGCATAGACCATGTCAACACTGGCCCTTTGGGCTTTGTGCTGCTCGGTTCCCACTTCCACAGACGTCTACATTATTCATGCATCAGATGGAGGAGCTTCATTTGTCTACAGACATGTTTCGATCATTGACATTCAGCGAACAGTTCAGACCAACATCTTTGTCTCCAGAACACTTCCTCCCTCTCTCTGTGACATTTAGGCTTTTACTCACTCCATTTATATGCACACTGATACTGCACCAGTACTCTGGATAAGACTACGGTATATACTGAATCTGATACATGTACATGATATTCAAGTTGGATATTCCCAAGTAGTTTTTTTTCTTTTTTAACTAATATACCATTTTCCATTTAAGGGATGATAATATTTGGGTTTTAGGAGTATGTAAACTTTTAAATCATCACTGAAAACACATTTACTCTGTTTGGTGTTTGGCTCCAGTGTGTCATCTTTCTAGACAATTGCATTGTATGGTTTGCTATTAGTATATTTATTCATTTTATTATCTTACCTAAATTGTTTTTAATTTATTTTCTTTTATTGCCCAGTAGATATTGTGCTTTGATTATTTGATGTTCCTGTTTTACAGCACTTTGGTCACCTCTGTTTTTAAATGTGGTATAGAAACAAACTTGAACTCAACCATTCCTTTGGTGTACCCGCCAGTCAAAGGTTTGGACACAGTTTCTCCTTATTTGGGTTTTCTTTATTTATTTATTTATTTTATCAATTTCAACATTGTACACTAAAACTGAAGAACACCCGGAATTATGTTGCAAACAAAAAAGTGTGGGTATAGAATCAAATGCCCTATTTGTGCCACTACAACTAGTACAAATCTATATTATGGCTGTTCCTTGATAGAAAGACCAAGAGCCACCTCTGCTGCAGAGGTTAAGTTTATTAGAATTCCTCAAAAAGTGACGGTCCTCGTGTTAGCCAGTTTCATCAAGGAAGGGCCAGTACGGTCAATAGATGTATTAGTGCCACTACAACTACTGTCCAGATGCATATTATGGTAAGACACACAAGTAAAGAGAAAGCCAGTCCATCAAACTTTAAGAAGTAAAGGTCAGTCAGTTTGAAAAATCTCAAGAACTTTGAATGTATCCGCAAGTGCAGTCACCAAAACCATCAAACACTATAATGGAAATAGTTGTCATGATGACCATCCCAAGACAGGACGACCATGAGCTGCAGAAGAGAAGTTCATCAGAATGACTAGTGTCAGAAACCAGGGACGATCATCATGGGAGCCAACTGGGGACACATTCAAAGTTCCTGAGATTTTCCAAATGACCGTCCATGTCTTAAAGATCTCTTTACTTAACGTGTGCTTCTTGCTGTAATAAGGTTTTGTACAGTAGTTGTAGTAGTAAAGCCGGCTCTACCTGGTTGTCTGGTACACGATTGGCACTTCGTTCCGTACCTCGCGCACACAGCAGCAGACTGTCAACACGACTCCCCCCGGGAACTGGCGCCATCTATCGATAGTAAACATTGATTGCATTGTGACACACATGTCCACCAATGATAAAAGTCGGAGTCGTGACCGCCGCACATCGCCGAGAGTGAGTCCTGGCGATTACAGACCCACAAGACTGAAAAATCTGGGTCGGGAACCGCCGCACATCAAGCTGATTTCCAGTTGAGTTGAGATGAGTCGCGTTTTTCTATGTGCGGCCGGCTTAAGGCACACCCTTCTTCTGCACAGGACAACTGATGGCCTAAAGCATATTAAGAAGACAACAAATGGCACAAATGAACTCGCGTGATTTGAAAACCATTCCAGATGGCTGTGTCATGAATCTGACGAGAGAATGCCAAAGTTGTCATCAAAGATAAATGTGGCTACTTTTGACAATCTAAAAAACAAACATGCTCTGGATATTTTTGTTTATAATTACCCTCCGTGCCAGTGCACCAACTCCCAGTGCCTCAGACAGCGTTTGGAGGTTTTGGTGTTCATTCAATCTTAACCGTGTAATGCCGTGTGTATCATATTTGATTGCATCATCATATGGTAAAAACGTTGCTGAAAACCCTGTTGAATACAAGCTGTTACTTGTCTTTTGCCCCCAGGTGGAGGTGAATTATGTTTGATGCCCACTGTGTCAAATTTGAAACAAATAAATATGAAGTATAGATGCAAATTATTTTTATTTTATTTTAATTTTGTTAAAGGGGCAAATAAAGGCTTTTAGATTTAAAAAGAATCTGAATTTTCTGTGCATTATTTCTTGGGTCAGGCTGTATAGGGTTAATATATTCCACCGCTCTTTTTGTGATGTTTCTGCATATCTTTGTGAATGTGATATTAAGTGAACTACACACTCATCATCTGAGGATGATAAAAAGGCTTACACTTTAGATTATGAACATATATTAGCTAATACAGTGGAACCCCGGGTTACAAGTTTAATTTGTTCCGGGATCAAGCTCATGAAGCGGAAAACTCATGACCCAGGACCGGTTTTTCCAATGAGAATACATGTAAAACCAGTTAATCCGTTCCAAGACCCAAGAAAACTCCCGTAAATACATACGCATACAGTACTTGCACGTAAGGTATCTGGAAAAGAATGTTTATTTATTATTATTATCTGAAAAAGAAGTTATGTTAATTATCTAAAGAAGAATGCTTGAAATTAGTTCTAAAAATTTGACATTTTGCCTTTGAGACAGACGGCTGCAGACGGGGTGTTTTTTGGGTGTTTTTTTTTTTTTTTTCTATGAAACCCCAGAACAGTTAATAGTGCCACATCTCCACATTTCAGGTGAAAAAAGGCACAAATATGAAGCATAATAGAGCATGAGTTTCACGTCTATTTCAGGTCAGTCGGTGAGTAGCGTGCTCTCGCTCTCACTCTCGGGAACTATTTTACTCGCAAACTGAGTTTTTCCTTGTGAGCCGGTACAAAAATTTGCCCAATATCTTCCTTGTAACCTGAAAGATTTGTATGTCGATGCAGTCATAAGGTTCCATCGTAATTAGTTGCTTATTGGCACATGTATTTGTAGTTTATTGCACCTTTATTAGGGTTGGGGGTCAGCAAAAAGACTCACTTTAGGACAGAGAACATACACTGAGTTACCAAGACTTCACTTAGAATTATTTGGACACCATTAATACTTGTGGTACAGAAAATAAATGACTAATTAAACTATTTAATGCCTATTACTGTATGTCTTCTTTTATCTTAAGCGGCACCAAAGAGAGACGGGGCTCTGTTGGTGTCAAAAGGAAATAAAGCTAATGGAAAAGAATAAGGAAATAAAACCCATTCAAAACTAGCAAAAGGGAAAAAAAAAAAAACACGAGAGATGCTTTGTGAGGATGTCAACATGCACATGATAACAGTGTTTGTGAAATGTTGCTTGTATTCTCTAAATGTCTATTTCTTGTTTTTATCTTGCAGGGCAGCACAATAGCTCGACAGATGGGGGCTGTGGCTTATGTCGAGTGCACCTCAAAGGTTTCCGAGAACAGTGTTCGGGATGTATTCCACATCACCACGCTGGCGTCGGTGCGGCGGCCGCACAAGCCCCAGATAAAACGCAGCAGTTCTCGCCGGGGCCTGAAACGAGTGTCGCAGCTGCCCTTGCCCCCCCTGCCCGGTCGGACTGAACAAATGGACCAGGCCCCGGCCATGAGGAAGGACCGGGCCAAGAGCTGCGTGCTCATGTAGAGACCCAGTACAATGAATATACAGCGCATATGTATATATAAACACAGAAATATATAACAGAGGATGTCTATTTATTGTTTAATGTTGTTTTTTCCTCATATTTTAATTTTTGCACTGCAGAGGAGTAAGAAAAAACGCTGCGCTGTGGAAACAAATGCTTTGGATTTTTTTTCTCTTTTTGAGTGTTTGCAGATTTTCTAAGCTGTTTACATATTTGTGCTGTTTTTTTTGAGCTGATGGCAAATTGGACTAACTCTCATCAGGAAGCCATGATAGTGGAAGTGCTAACTACAAGGAATAAGAGGAAGACAGCCCTAAAGAAAGGGACAGTGAAATAAACAAAGTGATTATGAGGAGGTCCATGTTGAATCAGGATGTCTGGGGATGGAGCTTGTTGTTTTCAAGTATGGTGCTGCTCAGCGGACATGAGGGTAATTGACTCACTGCACAGTTTGAAGTTACCTGCATCTGCTTCCTGAGCACAGAAACTGAACAAGCAGTAATGTTTAAAAGGGATTCTAGTCAAACCAAACAGGAGCTGGAAATGAGATTTAGTGACTGAAACACTGCAGCCACAAGTGCATTTTGGAAAAAGAAATCACAGCCTAAACAGGTTTATTTTGATTTAACACTGTTTTTTTTCAATGTTTGATCCACTTGAAGTTAATTCTGTTGATGTTTCTTTGTGACAAGACAGTGGTAAAATGTTAGCACTATTTTGTTGTACTTTCACTAAAAGCCTACAATAAAAGCAACAGCTTGACTGTATAGGGGACTGGATGGTTTGTGTCTGCATTTCTTCATTTTCTTCACATCAGGAATGTAGAGCATGTGATTATTAAATATAGTAACCAGCTGTCACATCACGGTCATATGGAGCCAATTAATCATTCACAGCACTCAACCTTATTTGTCTGAAATTTGCTCTCTGTGTGCTTTGATTTCCCGAACCTTGAAAGGCCATATCTGTAAATAATAACTCTCCACTTCCTGTGCTAATGCCCCCTCTTTTCCCTCATGTTGCCCTGCAAGTCGAACAGCACTGCAGTCTTGGGAATGAGTCAGTCTTTCAAGGTAATATGCGCACAGTGCCGACCTATCAGCTGGCAAAAAGCAAAATTGAACTGCAATGCAGCACCGGAGCACTGATGTAGTGTTTTAAGTGACTGACTCTATACTGTTGCAGGATCTTCAAGTCTATTCGCTCTGACAGATGACATGACATGTGAGCGCTTTCATCCGAAGACAGCAATTTTGCTGTCCACTCGGTTCCTCAGATTCCAGACTTTTCAAACTTGTTTTATTTCTTTCTGAGTTGCTTGTGTAAATCGTCCACTCCATCGGTGAATCTCACAGAGACGGCTTCTTCCAGGCAGCTGGACTTTCTGTCTGGAGTGTTTTGCAGTGGGCACCTTGCTGTATCCTGACAACCATTTAGGTAAGAGTGGACAAACTCATCTACTGTAAGTCAAAAACACTGGCAGCAACTGAAAGCTTTACTCTTGTAGCTGACAGTGTTGTCTGACAGCTTAATTGCTCCCTGGAAAACATAAAACCTTCTACAAGACGAGCACAAATGATAGATGAAGTATCAGAGGAAGCGGGATTGATGAGGAGTGAAACAAGCGAAGACAGGAAAGAAACAAACTGAAAGAGGATGTGGAGGAAATATGAAGCGAATCAGAAGTTCTCACCGACTTCAGACTCAAGCGTGCAGCCTGTAAAAGATCAGCCTGCATCTCGGTAGTGGACAGCAACGACATATTAGATTTACACTGGAAAAATGAAAAATGAACATCCTGACCAGCAGTGAAGTAGGTCAAAGAGGAGCCAACATTCCCTCGGCTACAGTCTTCTCTGTATTTGCCAATGATTTACTTGAGTTTCATTTCTGACAAAATAATCTAAAGGAGGCACAGAGGCTTTTTTGTTGAGTCACCAGAGAGTACATTTAAATACATAACTAGAAAGCAAAGGCAGCTCAGGTCCAGCCTGTTGTTTGCCTTTGTTGGTGGTCTGGACTGCCATCTGGATGCATGATTTTTTTTTAAGTTTACCACTGATTTGTATTAAGTTTTGCTTAAATTGCTCTGGATGAATGAACAATCTGGTGTTTGCAGTCCCTGTGGGTTGTGTAATTACCTCCACTAATAGGGTTGATTTGGTTGTTTCTTTGTTCATATAACTCAGAAGTTAATGGACACATTTGATGAAATTTCATGATAGGTGGGAAATGGCACCAGGACCAATTGATTTCATTTTCTTTGTGATCCAGATCACCATCTGATTTTTTTTAAGGATTCTTTACTGTCATTAGAGCCACTGTTAGATCCAAATCGTTGCCAGAATTCACTCTGAAATTTCTGATGTATTTTTTATTTTGTTTATCCAGGAAAAGACTCATTGAGATTAAAAATAAATCTTAAATCTCGTCTTATCCGTTGATACAAGAATCTTCAATGAGCAAATGGAACCAGGCGAAACATCTACACCCAAATGCTTTTGCCTCGGTCATTTCAAATCTCCTACAGTGTGCAGAATGAGACCAGCTCCTTTACAGTCAGATCATGTAGGAATTGTTTCGAGTTCCATCAAAATGCATCCATTACTTTTTGAGTTACTGTTTGTTGTTCACTACACAACACCACACGCAACAGTCTTTCATTTCTATAATCAGCGCACAGAACAGAGGGGCATGGACCCACCTCAGTTCTGTGGAATGGTACAGATTTTAGGGATAGAACCATCCAAAAGTCACTCCTCTTACTGACTGTAAACAAAACCATGTGCCACAGCGGATTTCTGTTTCTGGGATCTGGAATTGTTGGCCAGCACCCAAAAAGAGGCAGGTGTTGGGTGCAGTTTATTGCGCCCCAGTGTTTGCCTATGTTTTGCATTAAGGAGGGTGTACTGCACATGCACCATTTATAATGGGACTCTACGGTAAAGATTTTTGCACCTCAAAAGAACAGGAAATATGTCACCTGACCATTCACTCACTGTAAACGACCGATATTTTAAACTACATTTGAATGCAAATTATACATAGACTGTAGTGTAGCTTGTTTACTTAAATTTTATGTTTTTCTAAAATTATTTTTGCAATTCTTCTTTTGTTCTCCTTTATGTGAAACAGGTGCCCGAGCGCCCTTCGTTGAGGGGCTGTTAAATGTCTTTGGTTGAGGAGCAACATGATTCAATTGTGAGGATTTGGCAACAAGCTTTACAGCTAAAAGACTCTTTTTCAAATTATGGTAATGATGATGTGATCTTCACCAGTTTTAAGGTAAATCTAGACTCCTCCTTTTTAAATAGGGAGATATGAATGACTAAAAACGCATTTAATGCTCAGACAAGACCAAAACCCCTCAAAAGCTATCTGGAGAACAACAGTAGTTTCTTTCTATTTACAAATAAAGTCATAGTGCCAGGCATAAATCTTCATTTTTTTTGACTCGCTGCAATATCCAGATCCAAACATAAAACCTTTTTGCACATCTGTCCAAAAGTATTTTTAAAAAATACTGGTCTTTTCAAACCATTGTCCAAACCATCATCCAACAAGTTCTCACTCCCAGGACACTGAATTCAGCTGTTATGCCACAGTGTTTGTGCTGTCAGGCAAACACAAAGTGCCTTTTGGCATGGCTACATGATGCAGAGCATTTCAAAACATGCTGGTTTCATTTAGAAATAGTAAGTTATGTTTATTTGCAAACAACAGAATTATTTTAGGAATGTCTACATGCTTCTCTTGGCTCACATCATAGAGCTTTTCAACATCTCTTACCACACAGATGCAGATGACACACAACTTTGCATTTCAGCGTCCTCACATGATTAGTCCCTTACAGTGAGTAAGTGTATTCATCATTCACTGAGTGGATGTGTCACAACTGTCTCCAACTCAGTGCAGACCAGACAGACGTGATTGTTTTTGGCCTATAGTCTGTATATATAACTGGACAACGTGACCATGACATCATCCATTAGTTTCTGAAGTACCGTTCTGAGGCCAATATTAGCCGCTAGCTTACTGATGCAGTAAAACTTCACTACGCAGTGTCAAACAAAGTCATATTACGGTGTTGTTAGTATAAACACTTACTCAGAGCTGCAGTTGAGTGTATGTCATGTATAACTATGGGCATATTGACTAAATGGAAGATATGAAGGTTTGAATCAGTCCAACTTCACTAGCGAGCTGCTACTACAGTGACATGTCAATCAAACCCCAGCACAGCAGTGATTTGTTGGATTATTTGCAGTAATATCTTAATAACAGAGCAAAAAGTTAAAGATGGATCATCACGTTACTAGAGGATCCAAATAAAACGTTTAAGACCATAATGACCCATGAAAAAAATGTATTCACTTAGTAATTTCAGATGTATCTCTATGGGAGAAAAGCTTCTTAGAGCTGGATGATCAGGTTACCAGTGGCCAAGCGGTGAAATTAAAGTTACTTCCGCATTGGCCTCACTAAACAGCCCCCGTCGCTGCACCTTGTTTTGGCCCCAAAAATGAAGGGTCAAAGGTCAGTGCTCACCTTGACTCCATGTCATTGAACGCTACAAGTCAAGTCATAAATCTTGGTGTAATTTTTGACCCAGATCTAAATTTTAAAAACTATTACTCAGTCTGCCTGTTACCACCTGAAGAACAGTGGTAGAACCAAGGGTTTTCTGTCCAAACAAGACACAGAGAAACTTGTTCATGCATTCATCTTCAGCAGGTTAGATTACTGTAATGGTGTCTTCACAGGTCTGAACAAAAATCAGTCAGGCAGCTGCAGCTGATCCAGCTGCTGGTGCCAGAGTCCTGACTAATACCAGGAAACTGGACCACATCGCACCGGTCCTAAAACCACTACACTGGCTTCCTGTGAGTCAAATGATAGAGTCTACAAAACACTGAATGGCTTTGGACTGAAATACGTTCTAGACTTGTTAGTTCCCTATGAAGCCTCCCGACCCCTGAGGTCATCAGCGACAGGTTTACTGTGTTTTCAGACACAGAACCAAACAAAGTGAAGCAGCATTTAGTTATTCTGCTCCTCACCTGTGGAACAAACTTCCTGAAAACCTGAGGTCTGTTCAAACTGTCAGCTCATTTAAATCAGGCCTGAAAACACTATTGTTTACTGCAGCTTTCTCTTAAATTCCTGCAGAATGTCTTGTAAATGCACTTTAAAATCACATATTACTCTTAGTCACATTGTGGGCCTGGGACCGATATATTGTATGTACTGTACTGTATATGCTACGCAAAGAGGCGCAGAATTACTTTTGTATAAAAATATGAAAAACCATAAAAAGGAGAAGTCCGGATAAATAAAGTTAAAACTTATGAGGATACAAGGGGAACATGTGTTCTATTTTAATCTCAATGTTAATTTTAATCTATGTTTGATTAATGTATGTTTTTATGTTGCTGTATGTTTTTAATGTAATTAATGTTTTTCTTTTATTCTGTGATTTTCTTAATGTATTTCTATTTGTGAAGCACTCTGACTTGCCCTGTATATGATTAGTGCGATACAAATAAACTTGCCTTGCCTAGGAAAACAAAGAGTACCAGGGTCAATATTAAAAGAGCTGACCTTTTTATTCTAGGATTTGAAGCATCAAGTATTAGGACAGAAACTTAAGAAATGGGTCTAGATTTTATTTGTCTTGTACTTAACCTTTATTTAACCAGGAAGTCCCTTGAGACTACATACCGTAAAATTCACACTATAGGCCGCGGCTTTTTTCACACATTGCCGACCCTGCGGCTTATACAGTGATGCG
>JAQQAE010022258.1:0-10295 GCA_029823295.1 Pseudamia nigra | reverse complement strand
GTGAGGTCAGTTCCACCTAGGCTAGGGTCGTTACAGAGTCGTTAGTGTCTCTGTCTCAGAACAAAGCAGAGGTGTGAGGGGGAGGTCGTTATTAGTTTCACTCTGTGGGTGGGGACAGAGAGGAGGGTGTGAGTGGCCCAGGAAATGTGCTATAGCTTGGCTAGGCAACGACTCCAGACCCTGGCCTAGGTGGAACTCACACCTCTTAGGGTGTATCCTGAACCACAGAGTATAAATTCTGGGTGCCTGCATGAGTTTATAGAGCTGAAGAAGCTTCCCGGATGGGTGGCGAAACGTCTTCAACCAAATTTCCAGTCCAGTCGATGGAAGAAAAATCACATGCCTTGGATACTATGACCTGGATGACTGAGAATCTTCACAGACAAGCCATTGTGTGTGAATACCCAACCTTTTAATATAAAACACTCATTGTGACTGAACCACAGTCTCATTATTAACCCTTGTCTGGTGTTTGGGTCAAATTGACCCTTTGTCATATACTGTATTTTTCAGACCATTGGGTGCACTTAAAATTCTTTTTAATTTTCTCAAAAATCAACAGTGCTCTTTATGTATGGATTAATTCTGCTTACTGACCTTGAACCAAGCTGCACTGCTTGATGGACTGAGCCTTACGGCCACCGTAGTCAGGAGCTTCACGGAGTCATACCAGTACAGAAAAAATGGCTCCTGTTAAGAGACATGCTTACGAAGTGGATTTCAAACTCAACGTTATCAGTCAGGCAGTACACATCGGAAATAGAGCACCTGCAAGAAAATTCAACATTAATGAATCAATGGTACGGAAGTGGAGGAAGCAAGAAGATGCCCTGCGCCAGGTAAAGAAGACCAAACTGAGTTTCCCAGGGAACAAAGCGAGATGGCCACAGTTGGACAACATTGAACAGTAGGTTATTGAACACAGAACCTCAGGTAGAAGAGTCTCTACTGTCTCTATTCGACTCAAAGCAACAGCGGTAGCACGCGACGTGCAGATCAACGCCTTTCGAGGACGTCCTTCTTGGTGCTTCCGTTTTGTTTCATTTAATGCGCCTCATAATCCGGTGCATCTTATGGTCCGAAAAATACAGTATTTGTAAAGAGAAGTTGTGGGGAAACGCCAGGAAGTAGAATCAGTACTGGAGTAAAAGTAAGTAGTAGTGCTCAAAAACTAAAAATACTTGAGGTAGTAAGTACTGTAACTTTATATCACAGAGCAGATTAATTTAATCTTTTTTTGGGTGATTTGATTTTTGTGGCTTGTTGCTCATTTACTTGTTTTTTTTTTTGTTTATTTTGTTGCTTATTTAGTTGGTTTTGCAGGAGGATGACTTCATTTTCCCTTCAGATTTGTTCATTTTCTTTTCAGATTTGTTCATTTTCTTGGTTATTTCTGTTCAACTTGTTCGTTGTTCATTTCATGTATAATTTTGCTTCTTTTTATGCAGTTTTGTTGATATTGATGTTTTTTTCATTTTCTTGGTTATTTTGTCCAGTATGAAGATAAATTTCATCCTTTTTTTTCAGTGTTCATTGTTTTCATTTTTAAGTATTTTGTTTGCTTTGGTGACGATTTTGTTCCTTTTTTCCACACGACACATTTTCTGTTTACAAATATATGACAAAGGGTCAACTCGACCCAAATACCACACAAGGGTTAAATAGATATCCCTTGTATACTGTCCAGTGTCAAATTCAATGCTGTTCTATTTCATTTTCAATAAGTGCTATTTTGTTGTTTTTCAGGGAATCTGAAGACACTGCTCTGCTGATTCTCAAAGAGATCTACAAGACGTTGGGCATCCATCCAGAAAACATCGCGCATTAACCCAGTCAGGGAAGAGACTGCCCTTTTGGTTCCTGAAGTTGATTGATTTTTTTTCTATTTCTCTTATTTTCTATCAATATAGTTTACTGTACACACTCCTGATCAAAATTTTAAGACAAGTTGAAAAATTGCAAGAATGTACATTTTGCACTGTTGGATCTTAAGAAGGTTCTAAGTAGTGCTTCAAAATGCAAAAAGAAGAAATTGGAGTGAGATGAGAAAAAAACCTTTCTCTCTTTGAACACGGTTGGATTGTTGAGCTGCATCAAGGCCTCTCACAGCGTGTCATTGCTGCTGAGGTTGGGCGCAGTAAGACAGTCATTTTAAACTTCTTAAAAGATTTATTTATTAAAAGGGTTGTGGGAAAAAAAAGTCAAGTGGTAGACCCAAAAAAATTTCACTGGCCCTGAGCCAGAGGATCCAGTTGGCTGTACATAAAGACACAGGACGATCCTCGGCCCAAATTTAGCTTGTCACTGGTGCCACCTGCAGTCCCATAACCATAAGTCGGCATCTGCGAGAGAAGGATTTTAGGAACAAAAAATGTCTTCAAAGACCTCGTCTACTTCAACGACACAAAATTGTCCGTTTGGATTTTGCATGAGACCAAACATGGGACATTGAAAGGTGGAATAAAGTTTTATTCTCTGAGAAAAAACTTAACCTTGATGGTCCTGATGGCTTCCAACATTACTGGCATGACAAGGAGATCCCACCTGAGATGTTTCCCACACAGCACAGTGGAGGAGGCGCCATCATGATGTGGGGGGCTTTTTCCTTCAATGGAACAATGGATCTTCAGGTTGTGCAGAGGCGTCAAACGACAGCTGGCTCTGTGGAGATGTTACAGGGGGCATCGCTCATGACTGAAGGTCATTGTCTGTGTGGTAATGACTGGGTTTTTCAACAAGACAACGCTGCAGTTCACAAAGCCCGCCTGACAAAGGACTTCTTCAGAGAAATAACATCACTCTTTTGAACCATCCTACATGTTCCCCTGATCTAAACCCAATTGAGAACATTTGGGGTTGGATGGCAAGGGAAGTTTACAAAAATGGACACCAGTTCCAGACAGTGGATGCCCTCCATGAAGCCATTTTCACCACTTGGAGCAACATTCCCACCAGCCTCCTGGAAACACTAGTATCAAACATGCTGAAACTAATTTTTGAGGTGACTGACATAAATGAACAGCCTATTTCAGTTTAATGGTTGTTTGCAATAATTTGCTTACTCAAAATTTTTTCTTGTCTCACTCTCAACTTTTTTTATTTTGAAGAACTACTTTGAACCTTCGTAAGATCCAGTAGTGCTAAATGTATATTCTTGCAATTTTTCAACTGGTCTTAAAATTTTGATAAGGAGTGTACAGATAAAATAATACAGCTGTATTATACCATTTGTCTTAAATTAAGAAACATATGAATGAGCTGGAAGATTCAGAGACGTGATGAATTTATTACATTTTTATAGTATAAATTATAGAGCTGGTGGAGTTTAATGAACAGAATGAGATTAAAAGCTGATAGAAGAGACACACAGCAGCAGTTTATGCAGCCTTCTGTTTATTTCATGGCCATATTTCAAAATAAACCAGCTCCTTTGCACATTTGTATGAACTGTTTTGCTGAGAAAAAAAATGACGTGTAAGGAAACTATCTACAAAAAGCAGAAGTATTTGCAAAAAACACTGAATAAAAATGACTACAGTACAAGATGAAATGCAAGGTTGTTTGAGACAGAAAATAAAGCGCTTGTTGGTCGGTGTAAAGAAAGCAGACGTCTGTACTCCTTAATGACACCTTTAACGGCTTCTCAGTATGAGAAGGAATAGGATTAATTAAGCTTCAGACATTTTCAGAACAATCTTGTCCACGTTGAGCGAGTCGGCACGTACAACGAAAAAACTCAATGCACACGTATCAAACAGGAATTAGTAGAAGTATTTACAAGAGCAGAGCGGCTGGAACATTCAACTTCAGTCCATTATAGAGTAGAGCTGGGCCATAACGTGCAAATCAGCACAATATGTTTTTATATCATAACTATATTGGTCACCTTGGTTGGCATCACCATCGGGGGGGGCGGGGGCTAGCGCTACGTCAGCTGGGCCTCCAGGTCGGGGGGGTTTGGGCTGAGGCTGGTAACCCTCCCGCAAAACTTCCTTATTACAGAAACCAGAAGCAGCACAATTTCATCATATCAGAAGGGTGGAAATGTGCATCAGGGGCCCTATATGCAAAACGGAGTGATGATGATGAATTATAAATATGGTGTTGAGGTCAAAATTATTAGCCCCCTTTGAAAATGTGATTCTTTTGAAATGCTCCCCATGCTTCTCATTCCAGTTTTAATACTTGGAACCTCTCCGATAACTGTACACCCCCCCACGCTTTGTGTCCGTCCACAATCCTCCTCGGATCTAAATTTTTTTTTTGTACACGATGCGTTTACATGTGATGCCTCAAACGATTTCTGAAGTGGATATTCCGCACTCTTGGATCATTACTCAGTTAGCGAGTGGTGGTTAGTGCTATGCCTGAATAAAAAGGTCGCTTCTTCTGGGGGTGAATAATGCTTTTCTCTGTTAAAATCTGGCACAGTAATTAAAAAAAAGTTCATAAGGGGGCTAATACCTTAGACCCAAGTCGTGCACCGTTACATCCAGCATTATTTAGTTCATTTGAGTTAAAATCTAAAATGTTATTCCTCAAGTTAGGAACTCAGATTGCACTCACTTTATTCATTTTGACAAATAAAATGAACAAAATGAGGCTAAATGACAAACCAGACCCTGTTTAGCTCTGGTGTCAATATTCTTCGTTTACGCCGTTTCTAGTTTGTAGCGTTTGTCACGGTTCTCATCTTAATGTCTATGTAAGGTTGATCTTATTGCAGCTTTTGCATTTTTGTTTCTTTTGAGTTTTTGCTTTTTTTCCACAGTCATTTTCATATCTTTGCATGCTACGTTTGTCTTCTGACATCTTTCACATTGTCTTTCTGAAACCTGTTTGTTTTCATGTTCTGTATCTTGTATTTTTGCTTAGTGTTTCCAAATTTTTTCAATTCTATTTTTTTGCATCTTGTACATTTTTGTATTTTTGCTTTTGTTTTATCTTGTTGCATTTTTTTTTATATTTTTGTAAAGCCATGTTTATTTTTTTGCATCTTAAGATTTTTCTCCTGCCAATTTCATATTTTTGCTTTTGTCATTTTATTTCTTTTAGATCATCTAGGCTTTTTGAGTTTTGTATATTTTTTCTACATTTGTATCTTTTTTTGTGTTTTTGTTATTTTACATTTCCAGTTTTTTTCCATCTTTTTTTTTTTTTCATCTTTTTGCATTGATTACATTTTTGTCTTTTTTTTCTTTAGTTTTTGGTTTTTCTATCTTTTCCATTTGTTATGTTTGTATCTTTTATTTTTTGGTTATATTTTTGCGATTTTAAATTTTTTGTCGCTTAGCATCAATTATCAATTAGCCTTTTTCCATTGCCATTCTTTTGCCATTTTTATCTTGTGCCACATCAATTTGTAGTTTTACTTCATTTGTCATTTATCTTGTCTTTTAACTTTACATTTTATCTTTTCATTTTATCACTTATCTTTTAGCTTCTTGTCTTTATTTCCTCTGCATCATATATATCTGTAGTTTGCCTTTTGTCATTTTTCTCTTTCATTTACCCATTTGCTTCTTTTTCCAAATCTTTGTCATTTTTTTTATCTCGTCTTTCACATTTTTCTCTTTTTACTTGTACCTTTTCATCCTTCATGTTACTTTTATCTTTTGGCGTCTTGCGGTTTCATTTTAATCTTTTCTATTTGCATTTGTTATATATCCATGTTTTACACTATTTTCACCCTGTTAAAGGACAAATAACCATCTTGTGTCTTGACCTTTGACTCAGGCCATTGACTGAATTGTAAAAGAGTTGATTTGACGTTTATTGCAATAATTAGCTGATATGAAAACATGAATTGCGATTATCGCCCAGCTCTAGTGTTAAGATCATAGTGTTGATTCTCACCGAGTACAAACGACAGACTTCTTGTTACTGAGACATTAATACTGGTCCACGCAGACCTGATATAGTAGAGCTGCATGCGATAAGTAGAGTCATTTTAATTAACATGCTTGTCTTAAGCTGTTGTCTGCAAACACAGTGACTGATTGTCACAAAAAACAGAAAAGGTCCCTTTTTCTTTTTCCATGTCACTAATCTACAGCCTATAAATATAAGACCAACTGAAGAATATGGCTCCGTTCACAACAGCTAATACACTGCAGAAAAGATCATTTTGAAATAGACTCGTACCATTATAACAGTTTACATTTGTTAGGTATTGGGGTAAGTGCAACGTCTTATTTTCCTTTTGTCGGCATTAAATTAATAGTTCTAGTGTGTTCACGCTCATTTCTCCTTAACAGTTGACGGCATTTGTCCTTTTTCGATACGGTCTGGAATGTGAAAATCATCGCGTCAAACAGTACAAGGTATTCAAGCAGCAAAAAAAGGCTTAAAAAGTAAAGAACGAGGCTGTGTCAGGCGCATGTGAAGCAGGTGGAATGGTTGAATGACAGGTTTATGCTTCGTAGTGAATACACTTGCAGCATCCACACCAGTCGTTGCCACAAAGGGCCGACACACTGCAGGTTTTCTTTCCAGCTGCTCACTAAAGCAGGAGTTTTCACTGAAGAGCAATCTGTGACAAGGAATTCAGTGAAGTCAGCAGCTGAAGAGACGGGTCGGAAAGAAAAAGTGCAGTGTTTTGGCCCTTTGTGGCAATGGTTGGGTACCTCTGATCTACGTTAATCTAATGTGTCCAATCATTGCCATGGATGGCCGAGACACTGACCTTTTCCTCTTCAGCAGGTGATTTCATTGAATTCCTTCCCATTCTTTGCTCTTCAGTGAAAACACCTGCTTCAGTGAGTGGCTGGAAAGAAAATCTGCCGTATTTTCACCCTGTGTGGTAATGACTGAACACCTCTGGTCTAGTCCAATAAATAAAACAGCTGTGGTTAAAAAAAGAGAGACCACTGCTTTGAGCTTTACTAGGTTAGTGTTGCGTAAAATGAACAGATTTGTTTATTTAACCCTCAGAGACCGAAGTATCTGCTTGCGCACGGCAATGTCAAAAAGATTTTAAATGTGCTGTTATTTATTTACAAGGTTAGAATTGCAAATGATACACTGACACTTTAACTATTAAACTTTAAGATGCTAGGATATGTTTGAGAAGCAAAGTAATTATGGGTGTCAAGTACCTGAGAAACAATTCTACAGGGGTTCTACAGGGTTAAGTAAATATATATTTCTCACACTGTGCGTAAAATATTGTCATTTAGAGGATTTAGTGCAGGAATTGACAGCTAGTCAAATACAGCAAAGGACAGAAGTCCCCATGAAACAAAGCAGAGCTGTATGGTTTTTGCATATTTATGTTTCTACTAAAAACAGGAATCAAAAGCTTCTGGTCGACTCCAATGACACCTCTGCACTGGTGTGTAACTAAATGTAAAAGAACGTGATCCAGGAACTTTTGTTTACAGTGTTTTTCAATATTTTCAGTAACTTCTTGACACATAATGTATGGATCCTGATGAAAAAATATTTAGGAGAAGGGTTGCTATGAATAGCTCCAATTTGGTGCCGATCCAATTAAAAAATATGTTTTTAATCTGTTCTGCAGTCCCAAATGGAGCCAGAGACTGGAATCTACCACCAAAGCTGAGATAATGGGGAGTGAATGAACAGTGTTCGTGTAGCTATGATATTTTGTTATTGTATATTCAGCTGAATGTGAAGGATTTTGGTCCAGATCCAGATCTGCTGGAATAGTGCCCTATGGGCCTCGCTGGACGTCTGTGCACTCTGCTGGAGTGCTATTAGTTATTCATTACTGAAGCTTCAGCCGCAAATGTTTTGAGAAAAGCTCTGAATCTTTTACATACTTTTCAAAATTCCCCTCTGTCTGATTGAACTGTCAAGATATGCATTTAAGACACACTTAATGCTGTATTTCATAAGTAAAAAAACCTGCATTGATTTTCTTTTAATTCTAGGAACTGACATAAATCACACAAATACTGGTGACTGGATGCAACATTTTCACGTGTAGAACAAAATCAGCTACATATGTACCGTAGTTATGACATGCCTGAGTGCAGGAGCAGTTGTTTTTTCAATGGTTTTCAGGACATGCCGACTCTTAAAATACTAACAAATGAACTTGTGTTTACGTTGATTCAGATACTGAAGTAAACAGGACAGGCAGGCTAGGGTGTCATATAAAACCCCTTCAATCGTAGGCTTATGTTTGATTTCTGGAGTCAAACAACAAAATAGTAATGTTTCACCTTCAGAAATACCATACCATATTTGGTTGCATTTCATTCACAGCGCTCATGTGTTTTGTCATGCATATGGCTGCTTTAATAAAGAACAGCTCTGCTTTGTTTGATGGGCTGATTCCAGCCTTGTCACAAATTTTCATTTGAGTCGAGTGGGCTCTTATTTTTTTATTCACAGCTGTATTCGTTTAGCTAGTTTCAGGAAATTGCAGGTTCAGTGTGTAAGATTTGGTAGAACCTAACTGCAGAAATGGAAAATAATGCTGATAATTATGTTTTCTTTAGCGTACAATCATAAATATTTGTTGTGTTTTCATGACCTTAAAATGAGTCATTTATATCGTCAGACTCCACCATGTATCAAACGGTCCTCTCCCACTTTATACCAGGTAACATCCAGCATTAATGTGCATTACTTCTGTGTTTGAATGTTGAGAACAAATATCCCCTTAAATAAAAAGCCCAAAACAAACCATAGAAGATGGTGAACATTCAGTCGGTTGCAATTTACATACTCACCACTAGCTGTCACGAAACATCACACACTGAACCTTCAACTGTTAATATTTGATTTGTTTCTAATTTCAATCCCGCTGTAGCTCTTCTGTCAGTCTTGTACCATGTTGTGACGTTTCACATTAATCACTGTAGGTTGTTTTTGTACATTCATTTGTCTACAGCTGTGCAGTGAAATGCAGAAGGATCCATGTAAACATGTTGTTCATACAGTCTCATGTTGGAATGATGCTGGATCTGCACATCTGCGTTTAGTCCTCTGTCTTACTCTGAGTCTTGAAGGCCTGTTTGCGTAGGTGAGCCTCGATCTCCTCGCGGAAAACCAGCATTCCCAGGTGCGAGTGTGAGGCCTCGTTCATGGCTTTGGACTGGATGCACATGCGGTACTGCTCCGGCGTCAGCTCGTCCGCACACTGCTTCTCATGCCACAGGTGGAAAAGACCTGAAACCGGAGTCCGGATCACGATCAGGTCGCTCCGCAGGTACTTCCTGTACAGGTGGACGTCTTCCACACCCCAGCCTTTCACTTCCAGATCGAACCCTCCTGAAGAGACATCAGCCATTTGTCGGCGTTAAAAAGATGACAAATACAGTAAAAACTAAATGTGGCCAAAAGATCAAAACTTACCAATGTTTAGGAAATCGGAGCGATACTGACACGTCATCCCAAAACCAAAGTCTCTCCAGAATCCAGCATCTTTTTTGTGAATCTATTGAAAAATTTAACAGTTCTGAAATGACTAAACATGTTTGTCTACTACAGCTGCAAAGATTGATCAATTAGCTGTCAACTATTAATTTAGGCACAAACTATTTTATTAGGACTAGAAACAGTCTTACAATTTTAAAACTGCCAAGGCTAACTTGTGCAAACTAACACATTTCTTCCCTTTAAACTAGCCTTTAAAGGGAAGAAATGTGTACATTTTCAGATGAAAACTACCAAAATGTTTTCAACCATTCTTAGTTGATTTTTGTTCATTTCTTCATTTTACGTTTTTTTACGTTCATAATTTTCTTCATTTTGTTGATTATTTTCTCTATTTGAATGAGTATGAAATTAGAATGAACAAAAAAGCTGCCAGTCATCACAAAGTAATCAACAAAATGAAGAAACCCATCCAAAAAAATGGTAAATAATGAATTTTGCCAATAAAAGATTCTCATCCCCTTCTTAAATTTGGGAAAAGCAGATCTAATTGATTAAATCGATAAAATACTTTACTTTGCTGATTAATCTGTAATCATTGTTGCAGCCCTAATATTGCACACAACTTTCAAAATGATACCATGTATAATGAGTTTTCATTGTTCAGTTACCAGTTGGAGTTCGATGGGTGGAGCCAGCTCCAAGTTTCCATAGACGATGGCAGGGTTGTACAAACTGAACACAACGGGGTAGAAGACCTTTTTATCTGCACGACAAACAACAAAGAAAACTGTTTTAGTGATTCACTGAAACAACTCAACTGAAAACCGTTTTCCTCACTTACCGTAATTTCCGCACTATAAGGCACACCTAAACGGCGTCAATTTTGTCCAAATATGACACTGCGCCTTATAATCCGGTGCGCCTTATATATGGACTAATTCCAG
>JAQQAE010022257.1:0-10296 GCA_029823295.1 Pseudamia nigra | reverse complement strand
CCCCACCCCCACCATGGACTGTTCTCCTGGCTAATGTTTGGCAGGAGGTTCTACAGCATTTGCTGCAGAACAGCCAGACTCAGTAACAGTTACTTCCCTCTGGCCATTAGACTAGTCAATGCCAAATATTTTCTTATTTTCACAGATTTTATTTCACACCGCTTAATTTATGTAAACTTCAAAATCAAAAAAGATGGATTTTCATATCATGGGGCCTTTAAGATGTCTTGTTTTAAAGACTCTTGTTTTAAAGACTCTTTAAAACAAGAGTGATCAATATTTGCAGTAAAATAATATATTGTTGTATTTTTAGTTTTACTCTGTTTTACTATTTTTCCTTTAGCTGAGCATCTCTGTGGTGATGTTTGTGAGACTCACATCCTCTGTGCTCTTCTTGGCTCCACTGTACTGCTCCCATGCATCTCCACAACTAAGAACCAAAGTCTGGTGTCGTGGATCCAAACTCCAGGTATGCATGTAGTAAATTTTACATCAGATGGGTATATTCAGTTCACAGACCCCAGAAATGGACGGGTGAGTGTTTTCCCAAATGAGCACTCTAGAGGAAACTGCTCCATCAGCATCAATGAACCGAAACACTCTGACCTGGGCTGTTATCGCTGTGAGAATGGATATGACTGTGTTCAAGTGGAACTAACTGTTAAACAAGGTAAGAAGTGTGGTTGGAAACTATGTGGTCTTTTCTTTTGAAAGTCACCAAGTGAATGAGTTTCCTGGAAAATGTATCTGTTTAAAGCTACAACTTCTCCTGCAGACACACCTGACAAATCACTGAGGTCTGTCTTCTACATCTGAGGTGGCATTGCTGCTTTTATCGTGCTGAGTGTTGGAGTCTACTGCTGCATGAAATACAGGGGTGAGTCCTGGGTATCTGATTAGTCTGATACTGATGAATGGAGTGACTTATGGTTGATGTGAAAATATTTTTTGGTATGTTTATCTTTTTTAATCTAGTGCCCTGTAACAAAAGAACCACAGACAGTAACCCTGTTGGTCATGCAGGTACCGAGGGTAAGAATATAAATATTAGTGTCTTTAAATGTACTGAGTGATGAACAGTTTCTTATTTTATTTATTAGACCGTTAACCAGTGGAGAAGTTGTAAATGAGCCAGAGTTCATCAGTGGAGTGTCTAATTCCCAGTAACATTTCCAATTTTTTTGCTGGCATGTGTACGTAATTCTTTGATGTTCAATTAAGACCCAAAATTAAGGTATTCCACAATATCTTGTAGGATGGAGAGTCAAGGATTGAGAAGTAAAGAGACAAAATACAAAGGTATATTTTTTGCAGACATCTTTTCAGCAAGTGTAATGTGGAAATGTAGCTGTCTACTAGTGAACAGAGTAACTGTGACATTACTTGTTGACTTATGAGCTGCATCTTCAGACTGGATGCCATTTTAGAAAAATAAGATGTGTATTTGGTTGAATGAAGTGCTGTGAGTGTGCAGGGTGTCAGCAGTCTTACTGGCAAGCTAATAACGACTAGTTTACTGGTTAAACCTCATCATGGTGTTGCAGTATAAGCACTTACACCCTTATAACTGATGATGACACCAATGTAATTTCACAGCATTTAGACCAATGCAACTCAATGTAAACATGTAAACATCATATGTGTAAATAGTAGGGTAATTCAAATAGGAATAATAAAATGATGCACCTAGTGCCACTAGCAGCAAAACATTTTTTGTGTTCAATAACCCAGAAGACACAATGTGAGACTTCATGGCCTACATATCCATTTTCTAGTGTCCGATACTTTAAAAAGGCAACATGAAGTTTAGCAAGAATTTCATGCATCACTAATGACTGCTCTTTATTAACTGTTAATGTACATTGAATGTGATGCATATACACTACATGTTTGTTGTATAATCATGATAATGTGATTTTTTTTTTTCAACAGGATCTGATGATATACATTTTATTTATTGTACTTTTGACATTTAATTATATTCTATACCTCTGACTCTCAAATTGCTAAAATACTTTAATTATTATGCTATCACAAATATGGGTTTTTTTAATGCAGAAAATGATGTCTCAGCCATTGGAAATTGCAGTAATCGACCTGGAGGTGTCCGTGCTGTCCATCCAAGCCAGACCCAGGGTAACGTTATGAGGACAGAAAGTCAGAGGACATACGTCACTGTCATAGAATGACCACACAGGTAGAGTGATTTCTTTTTTCCTCATTGGTTACATTCCCCACAGTGGTTATTGTAATGTGTCTAAAATTTATTGTGCTGTTCCATAGATATGACTTGTGATTGGTGTCCTCTGTGCTGCTTCCTGTTTTCCTATTGGTTGATGTTTGAGCCCTGTAGCCAATTGGCATTGCTGCCTAACTGCATGGATGACCCTTTTCTGGCTGGTCCAATCATTTTTCTTATATTGTTCATTTTGTTACTTCATGTAATTATTTTGATGTTTAAGTAAATCATTTTGTTATAATCTCTTTTGATTTCTGTTTATTATACTATTCATTTTTCATTGTGTATTGTACCTTGTTTACATTGTTTTATATTGTTCATTCAATTTTTCATTTCCCAGTAGGTATTAATAAAAAATATTATTATTGATAATTGTGGCTGTTTTTTTAAATAAATGTCTGTAGGTAGATGTAGGTGTCTACAGATCACAGGAGTATAGAGAACTCCCGGACAACCGTGCACGCTATGTGATAACAACAATAGACTGTGCAGTATTTTATCCATACAAGCAGTGTAGTAATATGCTCACAGATAAAAACAAACAGTACTATGTGAATGACTGTCTTAACTCTCAAAGATCTAAATGGCCACTACAGCACAGTCAAAAGATTTCAGATTTCCTGTAATTTAGTTGCAAAATCATTAGCAAGTTCTTGTTTTTTCAAAAAGACATTATATTCTGAAGGTGCTTCTCCATTGAATTAAATTTTTTTTAAAATGCACTCCTCCATGAATCACCTTATCGTGGTGGAGGGACTTGTGCACCTGAGTGATCCTAGGAGCTATGTTATCTGGTGCATTTTGCCACTGCTAGGGTCTCCCAAGGCAAACTGGTCCCAGGTGACAGGTCAGACTAAGGGGGGGAGGGGGGGGGTCTAAAACTCTGAGTTTAATCTACGGTCTAATCCTAAACTCTGAATTGACTTACTCTGAGCTGAGCAATTCTGAGTATCCAGTTCCCAGCTGCTTTGAGTTAGTTCAGTCAACTGTGAGTATGTTTCCCCAGAGTTAGGGTAGTGCATGAACCTCAATTAAAAGCCATCATCAATGAAGCACTTATACCTGGATTCACCTGGTACCTGGATTTGATTTAAGTTTTAACATATAGGCCAACAGTATATATTGAAAAAAAAAAGCTTTATTAATCCTTTACCTTATAAATTTATTTAACTTTATTAACCCTTTTAGGGAATTTCATTTGACCAGCACATAGAATGAGAATGATCAAATCAGTACCTTATTTTATCTTATTTTCTTCCCTTGGTCTTTGATCGGAAACATCAGCAGAAGTCAACAGGAAGTAGTCTCAATTTCATGTCACTCTTTTGCCATTGTTTATGCGATATTGTGGTAGTCAGTCTGTTAGAATGTGTTACCTACTCACTATATCACCATTTTTGTATAGTTTAGCCGCAAGCTTTGCCTTGTGTTTGTTTGAAGTTGGTTACGAGGCTGCTGTCAAGCCATTTCCTTGATGAAGCAGTTGAAGTACATGCATTGGTCTTTGTGGTTTTGCCCCATGATGCTTAGAGCGGTGAACAGTCGACAAAACGTCCTCAGTGTTCACACATGCTGCTGACGATGAACGACAACAGATGGAAGGTGTCTTTAGTCTTGTGCCTCGCGTGTGTGTCTGCAAATGGTAAGTCTGTAAAAATATTGCTAAAGAGTATGAAACACATTTTTAAATTGTGTGTATTATTTAGCTTATGTTTTAATGCACAGTCAATAAAACAGTCGAGTAAGGATGGATGTATGGTACTGTATGTTTTCCATCAAAGCAAAATGTTTAAAAGTAGAACACACACCAGTGAAGCGTGGACATGAGGTTTACATTATGATAAAATATGTGTGAAAAGAAATGTTTTCACAAATCTGCAATTAATGACCAATGGTGGAATGTATGTTTGTATTCTATTGTATTGTATTGTCTGTATTTTAACCTTTTTTTTAAATGCTCAGTTATAGCTGTCTTGGGTTGTGACTTGGACAATAGCACAGTCAGTGACTTCTACTTATTGAAGTGTGTGGCAAAATGTAATTACTCAAGTACATGTAAGGGAGTAAATGTTCCTGAATACAACCCACACCTGATAGTTTGATGACTTATCAAAGCTTCACCTTCTATCTTACTCTGTCTTCCCATTTAGAAGAACATCCAAACGATGGTCAAGAGCAGCTCAAAGATGATTTTTGTGAGCAGGATCACTGTGAGACTCACATCCTCCGTGCTCCTCTTGGCTCCACTGCACTGCTCCCATGCATATTCACAATTAAGCACCCAAGTCTAGTGTCGTGGATCCAAACTCCAGGCATGCATGTAGTGAATTTCACATCAGATGAGTATATTCAGTTCACAGAACCCAGAAATGGACGGGTGAGTGTTTTCCCAAATGAGCACTCTAGAGGGAACTACTCCATCAGCATTGATGAGCTGAAACACTCTGACCTGGGCTGTTATCGCTGTGAGAAGGGACATGACTGTGTTCAAGTGGAACTAGGTGTCAGAAAAGGTAAAGGGGTTCAAAGTTTCTTTTAATAAACAAAAAAGTCTCAAACGATCTAGAACAAGTTTTATACAGTATTTTAAATTGTCAAAAGTAGCCACATTTAGCTTTAAAATTTGCATTCTCTCATCAGATTCATGAGGTAGTCACCTGCAACGGTTTTCATTTCACAGGAGTGTCTTGTCAGGAGATAATTTCTGGCACTTCTTTACTTATTAATGTGCTTTTGACCATCAGTTGTCTTGTGCAGAGGAAGGATGAGTCAAAAGCCCTATTAATGCTTCTACAACTACTGTACTGTACAAATCTATATTGTAGGAAGAAACACTCAGTTAAGTAAAGAGAAAAGACAGTCCATCATTACCTTAAGAAATGAAGGACTTTTAATGTGTCCCCCAAGTGCAGGAGCCAAAACCATCAAACACCATGACAAAATGGGCTCTCATGAGGCCTGTCCCAGGAAATGAATAGAAAGAGCTACATCTGCTGCAGAGGATACATTTATTAGAATTAGTAGCCAATTTTCAGCACCTAAGACAGCTTTTGATGGCTTTGGCGACTGTTCTTGGGGACACATTAAAAGTTTATAAGATTTTATTGAGCAACTGACCTTCACTTCTTTAAATTGTGATGGGCTGTCTTTTCTCCGAAACAACCTGAATGTTTGTTGCCATAATGTGGATTTGTACAGTCGTTGTGCTAGCATTAATATGGCTACTGACTCTGTGTCCACTCCTCCTCTGTTCTGTTCCAGGTGACTCCCTCATGAATCTGTCATCAAAGTTAAATGTGGCTAATTTAACATATAAAACATATTCTGGGTTGTTTAACACTTTTTGCACACTACATCATTCTGTGTGGTTTTTTTTCACAGTTTGGATATCTTCAGTGTTAATGTGCAATGTTGAAAATAATTTTTAAAAAATAAAGAAAAACAGTGGAGGAGACAATGTGTCCAGACTTTTGACTGGTAGTGTATATTCATCAGTCTGTGCAGAGATGTGGTGCCTCTTCCTTTCAAAGGTCACACACTGTGCAGGTCGAACACCTGAGAAAGTAGATGAGTGACAGTTTCCGGCGAAATGCATCTGACTAAAGCCACAAACTCTCCCGCAGACACACAGAGTGAGCTGATGAGCTTTGTCCTCTACATCTGCTCTGCCATCGCTGCTTTTATCGTGCTCTGTGTTGGAGTCTATTGCTGCATGAAATACAGAGGTGAGGTCTGGTCACCTACTCAGTTCTGACACTTCCAACCCACACTGATGAATGAAACAAATGCGGGAAAATATTTTTATTTTCTTTTTCAGTGTGCTGCAATAAAACAATTAAATGCAATGTTGATCATCCTGCTGGTGGTGCAGACACTGGAGGTAAGCATTTAAATACCAGTGAGTGAATGAGTGACGTGTGTTTACTTATTACACTGTTAACCAGTGGAGAGGTTGTAAATAAGCATGAGTTTACATGTAGTATGTGCATCTACTTTTCATAGCGTGATGTAAAAAAGCAATGCTAAACAGAATTGCCTCTTATTGCAGGTAAATACAAAATATGAAGAAGTCATATCCTGAAGCAAAAACATGTGCATGTTTATTGTGTACAAAAAGTAAAATGCAATATGTCAGAGGTCCTGCATCTTAAGACTTAAAATTTACATATTTACGCATGTACTGTATGTATCTGCTAAAGAATTCTGTAAAGGTTTGACAGAGTAGAGTCTGCTAATTTGATTTGATTTGACCTGACCTGACCTGACCTGACCTGACTTGACTTGACTTGACTTAAAGTGCTACATTTTCCCACTTCTCATCAGAAAACACTGAACTACACTGCTATTCTTGAAGTGACCTAGGATCAGATTCTGATATCAGACTACTGCAAAGAAAGAATAAAGACCTTTTCTTGAACAATGTTCTGGAGATAAAGACATGAACATGCAAAGACCTAATTTATGTTATTATGTTATTGTTAATTATTATTGATGCTGTATGAAGGATTTCTTTCATTTGCAGAAAATGAATACAATACGTATAATTTATTTCCATTAGGGCATAATCACCTGGGAATAAAAATCATTGTGTTTTTGTTTCTACTGTACCTTAAAACAAACGGACTTATTTTTGCCGCCACTGTCGACTCATCTAGATAAAGTAACATTCCAATCTACAACTTCAATGCTAGATCAAAGTAAATTTTGCACGCTGTGCCTTTAAAGAGACACTGAACACTAAAATATGTTTCTAAATTTTAAACAGAATTTCATGAGTCATCTGTGACAAAACACATTAGTACTGCCAACTCACCCCTTCTTGTTCTAAAATCTTTTCATCTTTAGCGTTGATGGTGACGTGGATATACTGTTCATACAGCTCAGCATCACAAAATTTGCAGAACAAATTTAAACAGGTTTGGACAGTCTACCTGTCATTATTTTAGACACTGACAAACCGCATTCATTTCTGAAAGTTCAAATTAGTATTATATTGCTCTATTCAGAATTCTATTTAACTTGTACAGGGACAAATTGGTTGATTTGTACGTGGGCTTTAATCTAAATTAACATCTAAAACAGGGGTGTCCAATCATTGCCACAAAGGGCCGAGACAGTGCACTTTTTCTTTCCAACCAGTCTCTATAGCAGGTAATTTCACTGAATTCCTTCCCACTGATTGCACTTCAGCGAAAACACCTGCTTTAGTGAGTGACTGGAAAGAAAACCTGCAGTGTCTCGGCTCTTTGTGACAATGATTGGACACCCCTGACCTAAAAGCACCACAGTGGCACAACAGCACAGGCTGGAGAGGACCTCTGTTAGTCGGGAAAATTTGGTATGTTTAAGAGGACTTTAGGTCTTCACTTCAGCATGGTAAAGGAGTGTATAGTAGCCAGAAAAAATGGCAAAAATCAGCTCACACAGACACTCAAACCAACTCACTCATTTCCTCATAAGGCTCTGCATACACATCTGTGATTTTATGTTTTCTTGATGTCTCTGAACGCCTCCTGTCTCACATGCCTACACTAATCACTATAATACTGGACCTCTTTCTGACTCTTCAAAGTCATTTAGTGGGTGCAGTTGGACTCAGAACATAGACAAAGTATCACTTTAAGCAAAACTCAATGTGAAACTATTTCTAAGTTCCTCCAGGTGACATAGTTCCAGTGGAAGAAAGAAGCCAAGCTCCAGCAGAGCGGCAACAGGAGGGTAACAGAGCATATTTCAATTACACTACATTGATTTCCATCCATCCATCTATCATCTTATCCTGGTCAGGGTTGTTTTATTTTTTAACAAAACACCACCATTCACCATGTATTTACTTTTTCTACAGGAGCAAACATTGACGATCCTGTCTACGGTGTGTTCTTACTTTTGATTATTACTTGTTAGTTTGTTTAATGATCAGAATAACATCAAAATGGCTTTATTTAAAATTAAAAAACACTTTTTTGTTTTTTAAGAAAATGAAGACCATGACCCATCCAACGAACCGGATTACCTCAATACGGACTACCATAACCTCGCTGCCCATAGGAGCTCACCGTCTCCAAGGGTCAGCATGGCCGAACCAAGCCCCAGTCAGTTTAACGTCATGAGGGGGCAAAGTCGAAAAACCAAACACAGGTTTCACACAGGTAATAACAAACAAGAAGTCATGAAAGGGCAAATTCCCAACCCAGTCTCAAAATTGACAATGACAATAATTGTGATTTTAACCTGCAAAGCACTTTGGGCAGCAGGAGTTGTTGTAAACATGCTGTATAAATAAATTTGACCTTGACTTTGAATGACCTTGACCCTGACAGCAAATTTGGAATGAGCATAGTCATAACCCAGGAGTATATGACATTTTCACCCTACATAGCTAGAAAACTGGGTCAAAGTACAATCCTTTCAGACCCTACTGATCTTCAAGGTCAAAGTCAAGGTCATTTGATGAGTGTGAATTACCCTAATTTATCACATATTCAAATTTCCTGCCTCTAGCTGTAGTAGTTTTGGAACTACGTATGGATCAAAATAGGTTTTTTAAATTATTAATGCTGTGACCTGATTAATATGTAAATTAGGTGGTGGTTGCCATAGTAACCCTCCCCCCTGCCCTTGATGACCCATGTGCCAAGTTTGCTTAGTTTGGGTCCAGCGACTTTGGAGATGTACAGCCAAATGTTTGGGTCATTTTTACATAACTTGTTCCTTCATTTTCCCAGAACTTCTCAACAGGTTACAACAAGCGAGCATCAACAGACACCACTACGGTCAGAAAAAAGCCTTAATTTGATTTACTTTATGACTCCTATTACTTCATTACATAATTTAATTTTGCTTTGGATTTCATATATTTTATTTCACAGCAAATCAAGATGAAATTTGCCTGCAGCAAGCCACAGCATCTCAGGAGAATAATGACAAAGGTATTTTTGCTTCATTACAGATTAATAAATTATTTTTATTTGAATATGGGGTGGGGGGAAGTTTAATAGGCGGATATCTCTGAAGCTCCTGGAAATGACTCTTGAAAACATCTTCTGCTGAATTATTACTGAACAAACAAATCAAGAAAATAAACAACACTGAACAAGATACTGTAAGTAACAAAATGAGCAAAAGCCACGAAAACAGATAATATCTTAACATTTTACCTACAGCTTCACTCTAAGTTAATCCACATGTATAGATTTTTTTTTTACATATTTCATTCTAAGATTCATGGTACAAGATAATAGTCTGAACAAAATAAGTATAAATGAATAAAACAAGCAAAATAATGTACACAGTAAAGTGAAATTAAAATACTGAAGAATTTGAACAAAAGAATGCACAAATTTGGCAAAAATGAAAATAAGCACAAAATGTGCAATATATGACTGAATGAAAATGAACAAAAATAATCATGAAAATTAACAAAAAGGAACAAAATAATTAACAAAATTTGCAAAAATCCAAAAAATTAACTAAAGCAGAGCAAAATAATCAAGAAAATTAACAAAATAATCATGGAAATGAACAAAACTCAACCAAATCGAGAAAATGAATAAAAATAACACAATAATCTGGAACATGAAAAAATAATTAAGAAAATGAACAAAAACAAAAAAATAAAGAAAATGAGCTAAAATTTAAAAAACACAAAGAAAAAGAACTAACTTGTCAGAAAAATGCTCAAAAAGTAACAAAATAATCTGAAAAATGAAAAAATAATTAACAAAATAAACAGAAATGAAAAAACTATCAAGAAAATGAACACAATAATCAGAAAATGGACAAAAACTAGCAAAATAATCAGGGTAATGAGCAAAAATGGCCAATACCACGTAAAATATAAACAAAAGTGAACAAAAAGTAATTACAAAATAAGCACAAAAATATCAAGCAACAATAAACAAAACACTGCAGACAATGAGCAAAATGAAACAGAAAATTAATGTAAATCAACAAATAAATGAAGAATATACTGAAGACAAGTTCATACTCTCCTGCTCGAGCTCTCAGGTCAGCTGACCAGCTGCTTCTGGCTGTGCCCAAATCAAAGAGGAAGCTCA
>JAQQAE010022256.1:0-10296 GCA_029823295.1 Pseudamia nigra | reverse complement strand
TCTTCGTTGTTAACTTTCTTCACTATTTAATTCAACTTGCTTCTTACTTTGTTCATCTTGCTTTGTTTTCTTGATTATTTGGATATTTTTATCCAAATAAAAATATCCAATTTTTGAATATTTTATTTTATTGACTATTTTATACATTTTTCTTTATTTTGGCTATTTTTTTCCCCTTTTTGTAATTTTTTTGGGGTAATTTCACTCATTTTGCTTCTTATGTTGTTCACTTTTGTTTATTTTCTTGAGTATTTCCATAATTTTTGTTAATTTTCGTCGCCATTTAATTCATTTTTCTTTATTTTGGCTCTTTTTTTGTTTCTTTTGGTACATTTTTATTATTCCATCAATTTTGCTTCTTATCTTTGTTCGCTCTCTTGTTAAGTTTTTATTTATGTCTGTTCTTAATAGTTTTCTTATTTTTTTGTGTTCATTTTTGTTAACTCTCTGGATTATTTAATTCATCTTGCTTATTTTTTTATTTATTTGGTCTTTTTTCTTGATAATTTTTGGAGAATTTGTGTCATTTTTGTATTAATTTTTGTTTGATTTTGATTTGATTTTTCATTCACCTTGATTGTTACTTTGTTTATTTTGGTTTGTTCCTGGTTTGTTTATTTTGCTTTGTTATTTGGATAATTTTTGTTCATTTCATTGACTATTTCATTCATTTTTCAAAAAAAAAAATTGGCTCTTTTTTTCTTCTTTTGGTACATTTTATTATTCCATTTATTTTGCTTTTTACTTTGTTAACTTTTGTTTGTTTTTTTGATTATTTTGGTCATTGTATGTCCATTTATGTTCTTGACTATTTTACCATTTTTTAAAATATTGGAACTTTTTTCCCTAATTTTTGTGAGTATCTTGGTCACTATGTTTCCCGTTGTGTTTATGTCTGTTTATTTTCTTGATAATTTTCTTAATTTTTTTCTCCTTTTTGTTAATTTTATTGTTTACTTCAGTCAACTTGCTTCTTATCCAGTTTATTTTTGTTTGTTTTCTTGATTGTAATTTTTGTAATTTTTCCTGAATTCTCTTGGCTATTTTATTAATTTTTCTTAATTTGGCTATTTTCTGGTTGCTTTGTTTACTTTGTACTTATTACTTTGTTAATTTTTGTGAATTTTCTTGATTACTTTGTTGATTCTTTTTTGGCAGTTTTTATTAACATTCTTGAATATTTGTTTTTTTTGTGTGTTTTGCCCCTTTTTTCATTTTTTGATTATTTTGTTCATTTCTATCTATTTCTAGTATTTTTTGTCCATTTCTGGTATATTGTTCATTTTGATTTTTATTTTGTTGCTTTTTTGTATATTTTTGCTGATTTTCTGGATTTTATAATTCATTTTACTTCTTGTTTTATTCATTTTCTCTGTTATTATTGTATGTCTTATTTGTGAAACTGTATTCAGACAAGAGGATAAGGACAATGCTTAATTTCCTGCTGCACAAAGCAAGTATAGGTTTACTGTCTCAACCATGATTATTGAATATTTTTCAGATTCATGTGAGAATATGCTCTGCTTTGGCACAGTTATTTGCAATTGTCAAGGCACTTCATGCAAAAAGTGAGGTGACTGGTAGTATTTCAGCGTAATCTCAAGTCTGTAGAAAATAAATTTAAGCTCCTGTTTGCGGTCTGCTGACCATGACATGGCATGGACAATGGGATAGTCTTTGTCATTATCTTCACTTATGCATTTACTGCTATCGTTAAACTAATGCACTGTGAGTCCCGCTGAATTTCCCATTGGGATCCCAGATTTTTCCTGGCTGCAGATAAAGTGGAGGTGGCACAGCATTAATTTAAACTGACTGATGAGTGATGAGTGTAAAGAAAATGACGTAGCACAATTTAACTGTATGGTAAATGGTTTAACCATTAGTCAAACAAGCACTTCAGGTAAGAAAAATCATAAAATATATTAGATTGAACTTTTCATTAGTTCGGGCAGGAAGACAGAGCTGATCATGCACTCTGTCCCACCACAATTTGCACACTTTAAAACCAAAAATCTATTCATTTTCTCCACCTCCCAAGCCTCCTCCTGAAATTAATCACAATATAATCTCAAACTTTAAATTTCTCATACCTTTTGTAGTCATTTAAACTTGTGATGTCAGGGGGATTTTGTGATCTTACGGACTGTCTGTGTCCTGCTTGTGTAAATGTTCCTGAGCATCACTCAAGCAGAGTTACTGCTAAGCTGAAATGTGTGTCATCTTATGTAGAAGATTAATGCCCGAATGTATAACATCCTGATTATTTTTTGTGCCATGGTTCAAACACACAGCAGATTTGTAGGAGTTCTTGATGAAAAAATGCTCACTGTGGTAAATCACAGCTTTAGTACCCTTCAAAAACGTTTAAAGACTCCTATTTACAGCAGTAAAATTACAAATCTTTGTAGAAAATTTTGTTTTTCTCTGAAGATAAGCGGAAGATGATGGATGGATGGATACCCATTACAGTTTTGCTGAGATGTGGAGGCAGCACAAAATTTCATAGATGTAGCTGCCTTGTAATTTCCTCATACTCAGAGAGAGCCCTGGGATCAATAAAGTGATGGTTGAATTTGAATCTGAATCCTGTTGCTACTGCCTGACTCAGTTTTATCATGTTCACCAGCACAGAAAGTATGACAAGAGAATGTCATGTGATATCCTTGCAGTATGTCCTGCTATTACCTAAACAGTTATTTCATTGACCTCTGCAGGTGTGCTTTTTATTGAGTGTAGTTCAAACTGCAAACATCCACCAGCCTGTGCAATTTCTTGGAATAAAGACACTCAAGTGACTTTGTTATTGTTTACAGAACTGGTTGTAGTTTCAGGTGTGTGGTGACTGATTACATCCAAGCTGCTTGTTTCAGTTTGACTCACCTGACATCACTTGCTCATCATTTGCATTCCTCCACTGTTAAGACTGTTAAGGAGGAAGTGAAGGATTTATTCAATGTGCATGCAGTACATTAAAGAAATGTAAAAAAAAATCAACAAGTGGTCATACATGAGCTTCGTAGAGCTGCAGTCAGGCAGTCGTGCATGTTTTGAGCTGGTGTTCCTGGGCCTCCAGCCTTCCCTCTGGGCTTATTGGATGACAGTGAAGCAGTTAGTTTGCTGAGTAGTAACTGCTCTATTGCATCAACAGCCTGGAGGAGGTTACAGGGGAGGAGCAGTGTGGCGTACATACAAACACACATCTATACACAGTATGACTAGAGTTTCATTTGTAATAGAAAATGTATTTATTTAATATTTATTACAGTTGCTTGCTATGACATTAGTTTTCATTCACAGCTGATAAGTATTGATAAAGTAATAACATAAGCAGCGTGGAAAGGAATGTGCAAAGCCTGTAGTGCAAAAGTTATAATTTATACAGATGAGCCTGATGCTCTTTTAATCTGAAATTGATTTTGATATAGATAATGTTCCAGAAATGGAGTCACAGTGTCATAATTCATTAATACTGTACACATGGAAAGATAGTTAAAGAGCAGATTTAAACTCAGGAAGGGCAGACCTCTGCCAAGGCAGTCCAGTTTCTCTTCATAGTGGAATACAACAATGAAAACAAATGATACAGTTATACAAAAGGTCAGTTTTAATGTTATTTTATTATTACAGTGGTGCCTCCTGCTAACCAACGCTTCCGGTAACGAAAAATTTGGCTACCGAAGAAAAAAATCGGCCAAAAATTAGAACCGGCTAACAATAAAAATTTCACTCAACGAAAGAAGATAGACCCGGAAGTGAACTATCACCCGGATGTGTCGACACGGCCCAGGCAGCGTTACCACGGCCCGGACATGGCACTGCCCGGGCCCCGCGCTGACATGGCGCTGCCCGGGCTACGGCTAACAACATTGCCGGCTCCGGAGTGGAGTTAGCTTACGATGGCACAGGCTAGGACACACAGGACTACGCTCGGCTTCTGCATTGAGGAGTTGGACTGATTTATAGATGCAGATGGTAAGGCAGTCTTGTTTCACAGCTGGCTAGCCGCTAGCGCTAGTGCCGGCTAGCATTCTCACTTCCGGGTGAGTGCGCTCTGACTTCTGGGTCCTTCTTGTCGAGACCCGGAAGTGACGTGGACGTGACCCGGGTGTATACACATCTCTCTTCTATTGTTGTCTGATTTATTTTTGGTTTTGCGGTTCATATTTTTTGCTATTTTTTTCTTCGGTATCTGATTTTTTTTTTGTTATCGGAAGCATTTGTTGTCTGGGGTGCCACTGTATTCCTATGGAAAAACTCGCTTTGGCTAATGAATGATTCACCCACAGAATGTGACGCCGGAACGGATTAAATTTGTTAGCCGGGGCACCACTGTAGTTCAATAGTTATTGACCAAAAAAATGTTTCATAATGATGGTTTTCTTCTGGATCTAGCACTGTAAATGTTGAAGATACTGTACGTCAAGTCCATGCTCACATTACTGAATCAGCAGACTTTACACTACAGTTTGGTGTCAGTTTCATGTCTATAGCTTTATTTGCTACCTTACAGCTATTTCTCCTCAACCCCTGTAAGTATAAGCATTCTGGATCACTATCTGGAACATTACTCATATCCAAATCAAACTTTCTGGTTTGATAGAATCTATTAGTGCTATCCCATGTTTTTTGGCTAAATTTTTGAGGTGTTATTTGTGGCCTTTCAAGGACAAAAGTTGAATTTGGCATTATCTCACAATGGTGACTAATCCTTTACAAATGTTTTGGATCAGGATGATGATACAGAACACTCCCAGAATCTAACTGATTGGTCTTTGTGTCATTTCTGACCTATCATGAAAAATTGATCCATTTTCTATTCATAACTTTTTGAATACTGTAATGTGAACAAAGAGATTGACAGCACATAACCTCCTTGACGGAGGTAATTATAGTTATGTGTAGGGTCATACGACAGTGTGTGTCTTTAACAGTAAGCTGTACTATCTGTTTTGCAGGTTTTGTCTTTGTCATGATAAGGTTGGTCTGTATGTCCAAAAAGCCACATGAGCTGTAGGCACAGTAACTTAGATGAATGGCAGTAGACATTGTCAGGTTTAAAAGCTTTTAATGAAAAAAAAAATGCATTATGTTAAATGGCCAAAAAATGGTCAGCTTTCTCTGACAGCAATAAACACATCACAAGACTCAGTTTATTACATTTAATCACATGAATTAAACATAAGGCTCTTGCAACTTGCAACAACTGCTTCAGTCTGGACTCAAACCTGGGATGTTGGTCTGTTGCCCACACCTCAGTTTCCCACATGCATGACGAGCTGATCTCAAAGTAGGCCAACATACTAATGTTTTATGAATATATAAAACACATTGCACAGCCAGGCTTCGGCACCATGTCTCTTATTTATAAATAATCAATCTGCCGCATAATGTGCAACAAAGTCTAAAAACACATGGTGTTAGTCTATGGGGGCTAGTAAGAGTCATTGTGATCCCTGTACCGTATTTTCTGCACTATAAGGCGAACCGGATTATAAGGCGCACCCCCCCAAAAATGTCATTTTTAATTAAAAAAATAATAATAATCCGGTTCGCCTTATAGTGCGGAAAATACGGTAATTTGTAGGAAAACAACCCTGCAAACTTACCCCTCAAACCTAATGTCTTTTAATGAAGCGCCTTATAGAGGCATTGTCTTTCTTGTATTGTCTTACCTGTCTCATCATTAATGGCAGAATTAAAAAGGAAACGCGCCCTTCACTGCCCTTTTCTTGCCATTCCATTTTTCCTCGACACAGGGATTTGTGTCTGTCTGCTCATCCTAGGGTGAAGCAGGAGAGAGGATGTTTACTGTAGCAAGCGCATTCAGCCTAGAAAAGAGCCCCCCCCGCTGAGAAGCCAGTGGTGGTGCGCACTTAGAGGAAGAGAGCAAGAGAAAGAGGAAAGAAGACACATTATTGCTAGTAAACAAATCATCCCTCTGGTGAGCCTAATAAGACCCCCCCCCCCCAGTCTGTAATCAAAAAAAGAAACAGACAACTCATCTTTATCTCACTAGCTCTCCACACTTGAAGAAAAGTACTGGCATGATAAAAGGAGTGAAGTCTTTCAGTGTAAGGTTGAAGTAGAGTCTTGAGTTTCTCAGCGGGAGTGTCAATATCTCTGCTGAAGACAGAAGAATGGAACATCCTCAGGGTTTTCACAGTGATATAGTTCAGAGACACATTAATATAATTTAAATATTGAGGATCTTCAAAACAGTATTTGTGTTACACTTCTGCTCTCTGGCAAATTTAACACAGTGTCAGCAATATAGTTAGAAATATTCACACAAACTTCACCTTGGTTTTCAATACAGACCTCTATGCATGCAATACCTGTACCTCCTCATTCATGGCTAAAACCATAACTTTGACTGATATGAAATGTGCCACTAAATGCAGCTATGTCTCCAAATGACAATGGTCAACTTAACAGAGCTGATAAATGTAAAGGTCAAAATCTGTAGCTGTGCCATAATTGCTCCACGACACATTTGATGTTGATTAAACCTGCAGGGTTGAAGCGTCTTTTTATTGCCTGCTCTAAAAGTTGTCTATGTCCATTTAAGTTGATGACTGACTGAGCTCACTCTTTACTGCTTTACACCCCTGACCTAAAGGATTTAACAACACAGTAACTACTTTTCAAAGTTGCAGAATGGAGCCCAGATTCATCCTTTTTACGCTTGACAGGATGCAGCTCTGTGAGGCCGGAGGAGCTCTGCTGAGAAGATGAAGCCCGGTGTTTTAAGTAGTTGTGTTTGTTCTGCGAGCAAAGGAAGTGTGTGACAGTAGAGGCAGGGCAGTGAGACGGATGGTTTGTTTGTCTTTGCCTGTCTCTGCTCTGTTTCAAGGACCACTCTCATTCTCACTCTTAGTGTTGAAGATGTACAGAGGCACACATAGGAGTGAAGATAGGCACCACCTGGATTCTGTGCTGAATTTGCACAATGTGTCTGTCTCTCATTTATGTCTAATTGCAGCATTTTTGCACTGGAGCAGATGGGAGTTTAGCAGTGTAAACAGTATGAAGCCTGAGGATTTTACCTTCTGTTTTTAGCCACAAAATAGATGATCAGGGAATTTTATATTTGCTCATAGCATCAATACCTATCTCCACTGGAAGTGAATAGAGGTATGATGACAAAACAATTTTTCTCACACTCATAAACTCATGCTGGATGACGTACAGGTCATGCTACTTGGAAGCAGCGTGCACACTTACAATTCACTGAGTTGCACTCCATTATACTTACACTGCTGTGACAGTAGGCAATAAAAAACATAAGCAGGAGTGTGCTTGTGGTGTATCTGTGTAAGCACTACAATGTATTTGCGCTTTATTATTCAATCTATGATTTATGTACCAAATCATAAGCATGAGGTGTTGAAGTCCATTTGAATAAATCAATCTTTACAATATTGGAATACGAGGCTGGCATCACTGAATCGTGGCAGAGGGTGCAGGATGATTTTCCTACTTTATCTCATTGAGAGGAAGCAGCTTGGAATGGCAGCTGCTCTCGGTACCCTGACAGACACAGTCTCATACATTCCTGGTTCTGCAAACAATAGCATATTTACAGCCTCAGCTGTGAATCCTCAGAGTATCAATTTCTCAGTTTTAGCAGAGCCCAGGGAGTCTTTGTAAGGCTGTAAACCTTTCGGAGGTGATTATTTCCATCACATCTCATCCTTTCTTATTTCTGACTGATCACTTGCAAATCCCATAGAGAGGACATCAGTTTTTGTTCATACCTAACTCGTAGGCACACTTATCAAAGGGTTTCTCAACAATGTCGATCACCCAAGATGCTATGTTTAGAATTGTCACAAAAATATCTGCTTGTTCTCCATTGTTTTAGAGGTTAATCCAGCATGACCTCTGTTGGATTACTGTACTGCAGTTTAGACGAGGCAAGATGGTGAGAAAACAGGTGCTAGGCTGAGTAATTTGTGTGTGCGGTTATGATGACTGAAGCTCAGCTGGGACTGATTAGTGTAGTGAATGGCTCTTATATGATAGAGAAGAAAGAAAAGGAGAGCTAATAGAAACAGAAGACGGGGACAGTGAGGTTCGTGTCAGAGGGAGAGATGGACGGAGAAACAGGATGGATGAAACTCAGTGTGAGTGCAGAGTGTGGTGTAAGTAGAGGCTGTAAGTGATGACTGCCCTGTGGCCGGTCTGTTCCGGCAGCAGGGGCGAGCTGAAAAATGAAACAGCAAATGGAGCAGCCAGTAATGACAGATTCTATCCAATCTCATCCAGCCACACCTGTGAGGGGAATGGGCAGCGTGTATGTGTGCGTGTAGTTAGTCTTAAGGTTGCACCCTGTCATAATTTGTCAGTATCACTATCTGTCCATCGCTGAGAAAGCCTGTTTGGCAGGCCAGACCATGAAGAAGAGAAGTGATGTAAATGGGTTTTTTAGGGAGAGGAGAGGGTCATTTGGTTGATGTATGTTTATAGTGAATTCCTGACCTGCCAGTGTTCTGATCCATCATTGTTTACAGAGTAGGAGGATGGATGGATGTGGGGAGAGCACAAGGGGTAATGGTGCAAGGTAAAGCAAATGTAGAAAGATAAGGCTGTAAAAACCGACATCTGGGTGTGCAAGTAGAATAAGTCTGCTGATCTCTGAGAGGTCACGACCCCTGCAAAACTGCAGATGATTATGGCTTTTGTTGTCAGTGTTATCTTCGTTTGTGTGGGGGAAAACTAGCAGTCCTTTCTCCCACTATCTTTATTTTTATTTAAACTATTCATGCAGAAGAATTAACTGATTCCTTATAGGTTTCTCATGCAACTTTTTCATAATGAAGTAACATTTCTGGGCCAGTATGTTACATCAGATATTTGTATTTAGTGAAGCAATTTTCGTCACTGTCAAGCCCTGCATCTCCCCTTTTACAGAAAAAAATGTAATGGCATACAATGCAGAAATTCAATAAAGAGCAATTTTATTGATACATTAGGAAAACTTACTTGCATCTATCCATTAGAAACAACATTAGCTTGACTATACACCACCTGTCCAAGACAAAAGTCACACAGTGATGTTTTGTTGGACTGCCCTTGGTTTTGATTATGGCACACATCCATCACGGAATCTTTTCAATAAGCTTTACAATGACGCAGCAATTATTTCCATCCATAGTTGCAATGTTTTTTTTCTGTGGCGTCTCAGCGTCTTGTCCTGATGAAGAGTTGGAGCACTAAAGTCATCTTCAGCACATCCCAAAGATTTTCAATGGGGTTAAATACACTGACCAAAACTTCCAACGCAACATTCTGGTTTTTGCACATTATATCCAGTTGAAGTGATATATATTAACACGTATCAGATATGACATTTTAATCCAAATACAGTGTAATAGTGTGGAAAACAAATTAGTCACAACTGCAAATTCATTGTGCTGGAGACGAATATGCTGGTCCTGCTGGGGGGTGGTGACACATGGCCTGGGGGCACGTCGTTGGTCGTTAGCGCACCCTGTGTTGTTATACTGCCTCCATAGACATGAAATGATCAACATACAGTATGGACGCTCATGGCACTGGCGACATGTCTTTGTTCCATTCCATCAGTCAGCATACCAAAGCCTTGTTCTCTCTGAATTTGACTTGGGACAAAAGTTGCACTGAAGCAATGCAAATGAGCACTAAAAATCGCCATTGGTATGGCTATTTATTGACCAAGTTCTAGAAGGATTGGTCAGTTGGATCTACTCATTTTCATTAGCATGCCTTAATTCTAAGGATGCACAGTCAAGTGGAACAACGAACCCACACAGCAAAATAAAACTAAACCTTATGAGCTTTCAAGGTGTTTTTTGTGTGTCATAACTCAAATTCACGATTTGGTTCAGCATGCTCAAAATATCTTAACCCAGGGAATGTTGCATTGGAAGATTTGGTTAGTATATGATGCCTCGTTCTCAATGTACCACTCTTTCACTATTAGAACCCCATGAATCCAGGCGTTGTCTTCTTGGAATACGCCCATTGATGGAAAAATAAATAAGAAATAAGAAAGTATGCTGAAAGTTTGTTTTCTCTTTAACAGTAAACAGTGTTTAGTAAACAGTGTTTAACATCATGAATTTATATGTTTTCATGGTTCTGGATCGGTCACTCTCCTTATGTCAGTTATTATAATTGGTATGGTCGCAATTTACTCGAGCCACCACTGAAAATAAATTAAAAAGTAATTCAGAGAAAACTACACTCAACAAAAATATAAACGCAACACTTTTGTTTTTGATCCCATTTTTCATGAGATGGACTCAAAGA
>JAQQAE010022255.1:0-10296 GCA_029823295.1 Pseudamia nigra | reverse complement strand
GGTTCTTTGCTTCATTCCTCTGCTTTCTACTGATGAATCTAATGATGATGGCTGGTTTTGCCCTCTCTGTCTTTCTTGGTAATGTGTGACAAACAAAAATATCATCACTTTGGAAGTTGATGCTTCACATGAAACCTGGCACAGTTATTGACCACCTAAAGATCTAGGGTCCTCAAATTCTCAGATAAATGACGGTGCTCCTGCTTGGCATGGATAAATGCAATATCTTAAAATTTACATGAAATTTCCCATGGTTATTGACCACTTAAAGATCTATATCATATCAACTTTTAGGACAGGGGGCGCTCAAACATGCGACTCATTGGTATTTCGCTGTGGCAACCCCTGACCCTGACCCTAACCCTAACCCCAACCCCGAGGGGAGCAGCCGAAAGCAGAAGAAGAAGACGTGCTCAAATAGTGATACCTCTAAAGAGTTTGAAGCAATGTACTTGAAATATGCCATAGTTTGTGGTCACTATAAAAACCTTTATGCTGTCAATTTCTGGCATTGCTTTTTGATAGGGGGCGCTACTGCTCGTTTCAGAAAGACAACACCTTGTTGCCGCTTTTGGAATCAAGGGCTAGACTTAACAAAATGTGCAACTTTTGAGATAAGTGGTGCAACTTCACGGACGCGTGTGCTATCGGTTATCAAAAACAAAAAAACATCATGTTTTGACAGTGGCTGAGTATATTTATTTCAACTTGCCATGGTCAAAAGTTTTAGAACACCCCAATTTTTCCAGTTTTTTTTTTTTTTATTGAAGTTAAAGTAGTTCAAGTCCAGTGAATATCTTGTTTTTAATGTTGTACAGCACTTTGGGCGACCTTGGTTGTTGGAAGGTGCTCTAGAAATAAAGTTTGATTGATTGATTGATTGATTGAAATGGTACAAAGGCGGGCGCTGAACTGCCAGAGGTTTAAAAAAAGGGAAAACGGAAAAATAATGTACTGAATTATAGAAAAAGGACTTTTTTCTTAGGAAACAAGAAATGGGTTAACAACTTAAAGCTTTTGTGCGCCAGTGGATGTAATTACAACCCACTTTACCAGCATAAATTATTTGAACAGTGTTGTATTGCAGAAAGTATTGTGTTGCTATAAAATTGGCAAGAAATCAACAAAGGCAATCAACAATACAAGACAGACAGACCGTCATTACACTGAAAAATGTAGGTTTTTCCTACAGAGAAACTGCAAAGAAAGTCAAGATGTCAGTGAGAACAGTTTCCTTCACCATTAAAAGGCACTGGGGGGAAACTGACAGGCAGGGGTCTGGAAGACCCAAAGCCACAAGAGAATCAGTAGACAAGTTTCTGAGAGTCAACAACTTGTGTGATAGGTGTCTCACAGGACAACAGCTTCAAGCAGAATAGAGGCTGTAGTAAGCACATCTCAGTTTCAGCTGCGAGGAAACTACAATAAAAAACTGGAAAAATCGGGGGGTTCTAAAACTTTTGACAGGTAGATGAACATGGCATACTGTGGGTGGTTCTACTGCTTCGAGTAAAACAGGCAAAATTCTATGATTCAGTGGTCACCTTATAGCAATAAATTGCGACTGTAGGCTAGTTGTGAGGGTTGTGTCAGGAAGGGCATCCGACGTAAAAACCTACGCCAGATCAAACATGCCAATCATGGGTATTTCGCTGTGGCGACGCCTGAGGGGAGCAGCCCAAAGGAGGAGAAGAGGAGGCTATCAAACAAACTCTAGTTTAGTATGATGAAAACGTTCTGACAAACTTGGAGCTTGTTGTTAGCGACGTACCGTGTGACCTTTATGCTGGTCTGACTAACAGAGCTACTCCACGCATCTGGTGCAAATCCCACTCTCTATTCATATGTATCATACGTAACAGACAAAAATATATTGCGTTCTCTTTTCTCTTCTGGTACCGAGTAGCTCTAACGTTTGTTTTGGTGAGCATCCTTACCTGGCCTTGTCAAAGTGCTTTCCGGTGTAGGCCATCCCACAGGCAGCTCCCAGACCCTGACCCAGAGAACCAGAGGCCACATCCACAAACTGCAGCTTCTGTTTTACACAAGTATAAACACAGTACACATGTCAATTAATCTGCAACAAATTATTTTATTTCCTATCAATCCATTAGGTGTCTGGTCTATTAAAATTATAAAAAAAATGTCATCCTGTGCTTCCTAAAGCCCAAGATGAAATCCTCACATGTTCAGTTTTCAGGCATAGAGGAATAAAGAAACCAGGGAATATTTAAATTTGAGACTCAGGAGTGAAATAAATTAGACTTATGTCCTTAAAAGTACATCCAAGTTGTTAGTGATTAATTTCATACTTGACAATGAATGAAAATCAAGTAGAGACATTTTAATGTGTAACAAAGTACAGTCTGTCTAACTCTGCAGCGTATGTGTGCATCAGCATCTGTGGACAATGTCATGAGTGTCTGCAGCAGAAGACAAAGCATCTCTGTTAAACAACATCACTGTCATCATGTGTCACCCTGTGTTTTATATTCATTGCTACTTTAATAATAAATAAGATAAACAGATGAATAGGAGTATCTTACACTCTAACACAGAAGTAGGTAGAGACGTCCTGTTCATGTAAGGTTTATGAATCCTCAATTCAGCAAATAACTTCAAATCTTGAAGTCGATGTGGTCTTTGTTTCCTTTAAAATGTCAGCTCTTGTGTTCCTGTGCAAAATGTCAGAATATGTATTATTAATGTGTGTATTATATCGCAGCGGTTCTCATTTTTCTGCGAGCCTTCTGAGTAAAATGAAGTGTCTTCTGTCTGTCTTCTACCAAATGTTGAAATACATGTCATAAAAAGTGTTAAATAATCTTCAAAATCTCAACGACACACTACTTGAGTATGGCTTTGTAGGAAGAAAAAAAACTGATCGTATTTTCTGGTCCTGTATCATTGACCTGAAGTTAACAGTTCATGTTAGAAATCCATCAGCATGGCACATGTCGACTTGGCAATATTTGCTCATTTTTCTTTGTAAACGTGTGTGCAGACAAATCTATCATACTATGAAGCCTCAATTCCATCTGAATAAAAACATCCCCAAAACATGATACCACCACCATGCTTCACTGTGGGCATGGTGTTCTTTTGGTGAAGTGTTATTGTGCCAAATGTACCTTTTGGAATTGTGGCCAACAAGTTTAACCTTGATCTCATCAGACCAGAAAACATTTTCCCACATGCTTTGTATAGACTTGATGTATTTTTTCTTTTGCAAACTGTGGCCTTGGATGTTTTCCCAAAAGGTACATTAGGCATCATCAAAAGAACACCATACCCACAGTGATGTGTGGTGGTGGCAGTATAACGCCTCGGGGTCGCTTTTATTCAGCTGGAACTGTGGCTTCAGTCACAGTGAAAGGAGTAAAGAACCGTTTCAGATATCACTTTTGGTGTCTGCTAGAAAGCTACAGAGAAATTTTACTTTTCAACCCAGCATACATCCAAATCAACAAAACTATGAGTTCACCAGAAGAAAATTTAAGTTTTGGGACGGGCCAGCCAGACTGAATAGATGCCCTCGCAATCCAACGGATTTCAAGCACTTTTGCAAAGAAGACTGGGCACATACTGCCAAGTCGAGATGTGCCATGCTGATAGACCCTAACCCGAGAAGACGGAATACTGTGTTTACATCTAAAGGTCTTTCAACAGACCATTAAGTTAAGGGTGTGCACTCTTATGCAACCAGCTGACTGTACATTTTTAATAACAGATTTTTTGGTTCAACTGAATTGTACAGCTTATAGGTCACACTAAAGGTGGGGAAAGTTTTGAGGTGATTTATTCTTTTTCATTTTAACATGAAGTAGTACATTTTTATCTCCATGTAAAACTGATGTGTTTAATCCTCACAGGCACAGGGTGTCCTTCCAGGACGGAGTCGACCTTGCGGAGGTTGAGGAGCTCGTGCTCCTTCAGGTATCCTGTCTCCGCCCACGTGGCATAAAGCACGGGGGCTGCATGACCCTGAAGAAGTAGAGGTCAAAGGTCAGAGTGTCTTTAAATTGCATAGTGTATTAGTGATTGACTGGTACTGGGGTTAAAACTTAAAAAAGCATGAAAGCATCAATAACAGTTGCATTAATTGAAGGGTCAAAGTTTCGCAATTGAGGAGATTCAAAAATGCAGAATTAAAAAATAAAAGAAAAAACCCATAATATAAAAAAACAACTTAAGATCAGATACCAGGGCATGAGATGAATAAATTTACCTTGGACAGGATGAAGCGGTCGTTGTTTGGATTACGAGGATCCTCGGGTCGGTACTTCATGGTGTGAAAGAACAGAACAGACATGATCTCTGCCACACTGCAGCATGATGTTGGATGACTGCATCAAATCGATCAAAACAACAAAACCAAGTCTTAATCATCCATGAATATGTTTGGAAAGGTAAGCAGTGTTTGACTAAAGGGTAAATTTATGTCAGAGCAGCTGGGGTCAGAGTCACTAAGGCAAACAGAGCGAGTTCATCAGGGTCAGAGACTGCGAGCAAACATACGCTGAATCTGTCATGTTAAACACATGTGCAAAGTTTATGAAATACACAAAGTGCATTTGAAAGATATGTTTCTCTCTCTTTCACACATGCATAAGTACATTTAATGAAAGAATAAGGTCTTTTCCCAAACGTTTCAAAGAGAAAACAGTTCAACTCAGACTAGGTCGTTCTTATGTGTTGTATGTTTTTATTTCATTTTCAAATCATATGCCCAAAATACCTCACTCAGCCACAATCCATGTAGAACCTAGAAATGGAAAATTTGATCAAATAATAAAAACAGTGTGGAATGCTAGATTATGACTTTCCTGTAACAGATCATACTTTATATGAAACTGAGTGAGCTATTTAGACATATACACTGGCTACAATAACAGAGCGATCCTACTAATGGGAAATAATCTGAAAAAGTATATAAAGTCACATTATGGATGCTGTTTAACTATTTTGTGATCAGTGCTTATTCTTCTGGATTCTCTGATGAAAACCCAATTATTTACAGTACTGCATATTTAAGGCGACATTTGAAATACACTTACACAATTACATTTAATATATAAATATGGCCTTTCACAAAAATAGACCAGGACCAAGTTCTGTATGTTTTCATCTCCTCAAAGTAGCACGAACCTCTGTTATTCTGTTCCTTTGACAAAAACACGCAGTAGCAACAACGGAGACTCAAACATGATTTTAAACCAAGAAAAATATGAAGTGTTTATTATTCTGTCACCAATTTCACTCCTTCATATCACTGTTTGGCAAACTTTTTCACCTTAAGACCCCCTAGAAACAAATGTGTTGTCCAAGGTAGAAAAGAAAAAAAAAAAAAAGTGAAGATGAAAGTTATTTTGTCAGTTTTGATTTGATGCCATCTACATGTTACACTTACAACGCACAAAATGAACAAATTAAAGAACAAAATGGATAAAATTGAAAAAACAAAGAACAAATGCAAAGACTCAACAAAATGTTCAAAAAAGTTAAGTTTAACAGAAAACCACACAAACAACCAAATAATAAAAAAAAAATTTCCAAAATCAGTGAAAATGAACAAAATTGCAAAATGAAAGAACATAAGCAAAATGAACAAGGAATGCACAAAATAATCAAGAAAAATTAAAATAAATAACCAAACAAATTGGAGCCCCAGTAGAAAAGACAAATATATTGACTGACTTATACTGGATTGTTCCGTTCTATTGCAACTTTATTAAAGAATAAAACAAGAAAAATAAATACAATAAAACGCGCAATTTTATGATGTAGGGAAATTTCAGGAGAGCATAGCTAGCCATAACCCACGGACACTTAATAATTCTGTTAATTTTAAACCCCGGGTAACGAAAGCTTCTACCAACAAAAATTTCAGGAAAAAAAAAAAAAAAAAAAATCAGCCAAAATTGAGTCCCAGCTAACAAAAAATTTCGCATTACAGACAAGATAGACCCAGACGCACACTGGCGCACGCACGCAGACGCACACTGGCGCACACAGACGCACGCGGACACACGCAGACGCACACTGGCGCACGGAGACGGAGACGCACATGGACACACGCAGACGCTCGCAGATGCGCACGCAGACGCACGCGGGCGCACGCAGGCGCGGCAGGACGACAGAACTGCGCCGGTTCCATTCTGGTGCGTCCGCGCACCACGCCGCCTCCAGAGCAGCGCAACGAGCGGCTCGGACTCCTGCGGCGCTCGGTCGGTGTCCGTCCTGTGTGACGTGTCGCACCACTGAGAACAGACGAATGGCGCACGTGCAGTAGCGGACAGATTTTTCTGCAGGTGCACATATGTTAAATAGGCTGTTAGATTTAATCCCGGAAGCACATTTCTCTAAAGTCTAAGCAGAAATTTAGAGGCAAAAATTAAAGGATGTGATCCTTTAGAATGAAAAGATGTACTTTGTGGAGAGATGCTCAAGTTGTTTTTTTTTTTGGTAAAAACTCCAAACTTTACGCACACCTGTTTCCCGGTAAAAGAAGAGAAACTGCCCGTTTTAAGCAGGTGAGACGAGCTGTGACGTGTGTTAAAGCCGTGTAATGACCTCCTGCGGGTTCATCCCGGATTCTCTGCAGACACACCACATACGACACGGATTTACGTTTTCCGTTTGGAACAGGAGCGCGCGCTTCCTCACGTGTACGTGAATTAAAGAAAACCCACGGTGAGTTTCCGCCTCGCCCTGCTCGTCTCACCCGCTGCCCGCCGCGGTGGTCGCCCTGATGGAGTTGATCCGCAGCCGGATGGCGATGTTCCGGAGCGCCTGGACTGTCTGCTGGTCGGGTTTGTGGTAGTCCTCCATCTGGTCGGGTTTGTGGTAGTCCTCCATCTGGTCCTGATGCACTGAAGAAGAAGAGCACACGCGCACCGGTCGGAAGAAATGAAGGGTTAAAAGTCCCGTAGAAAACAGAGGATGAGTGTGCGTCAGCGTGAGCCGTGAACCTGAGAGAAAACCCGGAGGAGGAGGAGGAGGAGGAGGAGGAGTGTGCGCGAGAAAAGCCTATGAATATGGCTAATCTTGGTCTAAAGGATCCCACTGTTACTACAAACCGTCACGCAGAGACGTGGCCAATAAAAGGCTTCGGACTAAGGCCAAGGCGACGCGCAGGCTCGTGGAAGCGCGCGCGCACACGGGTCGATCGTGCAGCGCGGCTCCGTGGTGGATCGGATCGGATCGGATCTGATGACACAAACACAAACCTGAACGAGACAATAGGAAGTAACACGTGGATAGGGTTAGGGTTAGGGTTTGTGAACCAAATTTGAATTGACTGAAAGAACAACAGTGCGGGTCAAACTGACCTCTGCTGCTTTGTGTTTGATACGTTTATGTTTCTAGATTAAAGAAAGATGTAATTAAAATCATTATATGTTGCACCTGGGCTTTAGATCTTTGACTATATTTTGTTTAGTATCCACTAAACGATCTTTTTGTTTATATCAGAGCTGTCAAAATTAACGTGTTTATCCGGATTAATCCAATTAGATTTTAAAAATTACCGCGATTAACGCACAATGACTCATTTTTCAAGAAAAAAGTGAGGATATTTTATGTTACACTTGACCCACGTCACTGTCAACTTCTTTAGTATTTACTGCTTCTAAGTCGATTTAAATGTAAACGTATAAGAAACAAATGGCATTAGTTACTGATGAAAACAAAAACATGTGGATCAGAACATTCCAGAGGTTCTGTTAAGTTCTACAAAGCAGCTGAATTTACTTCAGTTACACAAGTTTAAATAAAAAACAAACATTCATATACCACTTATTTTACATAAAATATACATTTCAATGTAAAATAAGTAATTTTAGTCAAGTGTCTATATCACCTTGTATCATGAGTGTTTTTGCTCCCACAAAATGAAAAACAACGTATGGGTATTAATCGTGATTAACTGAAATTAATCCACAGTGACCCTGTGATTAAACAGATAAAAATTTGTAATCAGTTAAAGGTGCCGTGTGTTTATAATTGGCATATAATGAAGTTGCTGCAGCCGTATTTCTGTATAGGCTCTTTTAAACGGATTAGATTTTTTAGACACCATGACACCACATGGATGCCATACTTCTCTGCCCACCAGTCTCCTAATGCAGTTTGCATAAAAAAAAACAAAACAAAACTTCCCTTGCAAAGTGGATAGCAGAAAGAATTATAGGGAAAAAACAAACAGAAAAAAAAAACAAAGATGATAAAATTCCCAAACAATATGACTTACAATTCTATAGCAATTAATTTACGGCCATTTCTTTCTTGACACTAATTCTGCATGGATATGAGGGAGACGCACAGTGGTGTGTAGGGGAAATAGAATCAATACTCAAAAGAAGTGCTATTTCACAATTACAGTGACTCAGGTAGAAGTACTCATAAAAATAAGCATTTGAGTAAGAGTACTGTAGAAAGTATTTCATGAAAATCTACTGAGATAGTGTATTAGTAATAGTGATAATGTAAAGTGTACATTAATTGTAATTAATAAAGTGACAGATGAAGAACTTATTTTCATTGGCTTCCTGTAAAGTTTAGAATAGAATTTAAAATCCTCCTCTTAACATACGAAGCCCTCAACAATAAGGCTCCATCTTATATCAAAGTCCTTCTTGTTCTCCATGAACCAATCAGAACTCTTTGCTCCCAGAGTGCAGGTCTACATGCGGTTCCTCGAATCTCTAAAACTAGACGGGGAGGCAGAGCCTTCAGTTAACAAGCTCTTCTCCTTTGGAACCAACTCCCAGTCTGGGTCCAGGATGCAGACACACTATACCTTAAAACTAGACTTAAAATTTTTCCTTTTGATCAAGTGTATAGTTAGGGCTAGGTCAAGTGACCTTTAATCTTCCCTGGGTTCCACTGCATAGTGCTAGGCTGCTGGGGGAGTGTGATTCACTGAGCTTTCTTTTGCCCTCTCCCGCTCATTTTTTTTTTTTGATTTACGTGATTATTGCTTTTAATTAGTGCTCATTTCATTGCTCCCTTTGTTGGATTTTGTTCAATTTTGTTGATTCTTTTTCTCGTTAATTTACTTGATTATTTTGTTCATTTTTGCTCATTTATGTGAATTTACTGGGATATTTCTGTTGAGTTTTGCTCATTTTGTTTTTATTTCTTTGGTTGTTCACTTTGTTAGGCAACTTAATGTTTTTCATTATTTTTTAGTTTTATTAGCTTATTCCGTAATTTTTTTCTTGGTTTGTTCACTATAATTTAGTTGATTGTTTTTGTTACTGTCCATTTTATTGCTTAGTTTTTCTTCCCCCATTTTCCTCATATTGTATATTTTGTTCATTTACTTCATTGTGTTGTTCAATTTTGCACATTTTTACGCTTTGTTGACTTCTATTAGTTTGGGTTGACTAGTATTTTGTGAATGTTGTTCCTTATTATTTGGACAAAGTTTGCATGTTGAGACAGTGATGGACGCTGTCAAATACAGTATGTATAAAAATCACTTTATTTTGACATAACCATAAATGACAACAAAGCTGTTAAACACATTTTTAACAGCTAATTTTTTTTAGTGCAAAGGGATTTAATGTGTATATTAAAAATTACCCTAGGATTTTATATTTGAGATTACTTACATGGAATTGAGGATACAGTAGAATGTAGCTTTAAAAATAAGTGATGCGTGTCGGACTAGTGATGTGCATAAGGCAGGAGAAGGATAGTCTTACCTTAATGGCATTTCCACTGCATTATTGATGAGATCAGTGATGCAGCAACACCTGCAACAAGGACTGAAACAATATTCAGATAAGGAAAAGTATTGAATAACTAAGACTTTAACCATTTGTTTTTAATAATCATTGTGGCACTATGACCTTTAACGTTTCCCCAAAGACTGAGTTCAAACTCCATCTTGTTCAACAAAAACACCCAGAGATGTGTTTAAGGGGAACAACATGCATTTTTCTCATCAAATAACATTTGTCTTTGGTAGGAAGGACATGTATATTAGCTTGCTGCTTTTGAATTGACCCCTGCATGACCCCAAGCTTTGACAGCTACATGGGCAGCTGGTGACATCTAGTGGATAAAGAGAGAAACTGCATAAAAGTTTAATGTGACTCAGTTGAAGTATTCTAGTAAGAAGACATATCATGACAAAGAGATACATTACCAATCAGAAGTTTTAAAACAACCTAATTTTTCCTGTTTTTATTGAAATTCCAGCAGTTCAAGTCCAATAAATAGCTTGAAATGGTACAAACTTAAGTGCTGAACTGCCAGAGGTTTTAAAAAAAAAAAAAAAAAAAAAAA
>JAQQAE010022254.1:0-10296 GCA_029823295.1 Pseudamia nigra | reverse complement strand
CCTATAAGAGGATTTGGTAATTATTCGTATGGCTCTTTTTTGAAGAAGAAAGACAGGGTTTGTTGTTGTCTTGTATGTGTTGCCCCGTACTGTACCTCCACACAGTAACTCATGTACAGCAGTGTGAAGGAACAGGATAGAGTGTAGACAGATTCACCATTTGGCTCAGTGTGCTTCCGTTGGAAGTTTTTGGTCTGTGTATATCCAAGTCTGTGGAAACTCAGTAGTAATGAATAACTTGTTCTTTGTGTTTGCACCTGTGAAAAATAAGGTAAGATAAGATGAGGAATTGTACTGAGTGAGGGTCCTCGATGGTGAAACACTCTTTGACTGGACTGAGCCGTTTCTCCAGCGCACACTGATGTCCTCAACTGTCGCTCTAAATCCCTGATGGTCCTTTCGTTTACACTTTTAGATGCTGTTTGTTCATATTTATGCCTCATAATGATCTATGTATTATTCTGTTTGTTTGCATTCAATGAGGCACCCACTGAATTATTCAGAGTAGACTGAATGGCTTTCATGAAGAAGACAGACAATGGGAAACTTTTGGCCTCTTTTCTTTCAAAATACGTAGCAGACTGGGTACTGTCCAAGCTGTGTCAAGATGCACAGGACATGGGGTCCATTGCTGTTTTTACTCGCTGGTCCAGGATCTGAAAATAATTAATTTTAATAAATAGGAACTGATCTTTATTGATTTTTTATCTTTTTGTCTATATAATGATTTGATTTAGAAAACTAATAAAATTTTAAGAAAAAACTTAATCTGAGAGAAAATGTTTGATTATTTGTCTTTTTATGTCTTAACAGTGTTTTTGAATTTTTGCATCTTTTGCAACCAATTTTTTTTGCATCTTTTGTGCCTTTTTCCACTTTTTTGTTTTCAGCTTTCATACAGTACATGCTCATCTTTTTGTGTTTTTTATTTTTTAGTCTTTGTCACATCCTTTGTTTTTATTTCTCTCTGTTTAGATAAATAAACACCTAAGCTTTGTTACTGAACAGAAAAGTAGTTTTCTTTAAAAAAAAAATACTTTAAAAAGTCCCATATTGTAACACAACACAGATTTATATTTGTACTCCATATTTGTACTGCATGTGTCTACTTATAATTCATATGAGGGAGTTTATAAAATAATGTAAATTTCCCTTGATTTACATCAAAAGAATAAAACTATGGCATGTTTTATTGTGACGTGTCATAATGTCCCACTTTTCAATAGAAAACACTGTGGTTAATTGAGTCAAGTTCATATCACACAAGGCTACTGTAAACAGAAAAAGGTTATTTTTATTGATAATTTTAAAAAATGTGTCAAAAATTTGGTAAGTTGACTAATGGGACGAGGCTAATTTTAGCTTGGATACGAATTTTTAAAATGAAGAATTCTTTTGGCTGTTCCTTTTTATCACCACAGCAAATCATCTTGTGCCATCTCATACCAACCAGTTGCATGTCTTCTTTCTTAAAACAGCCATAAATGGGTTAAAATTATTTAGAAACAGTGAAAAAGATTTGAAATGGCTGGTATAGATGATTTGAATTATGGTGTCATGCAAAAGGAGCATCCAAGAAGAGGCTAAGTGTTGCAGTTCATGAACTGACATTTTGATTTGTTGAAATATTTAAACTAGGGCTGTCAAAATGAACGTGTTAATCCAGATTAATTCATTTGCATGATTAATTTTATTAAAAATTTTAAAGCAATTACCACGTGCGCAATGCACAGTAACTCAAAATCCCACAATTCCACTCATTGGCACAGATTAACCGCTGATTACTGGTAAACAACTCAAAATCCCACTCAATGCAACTGTCTGGCAGCAGACCCAACTCCATCAAGATGGACGACAACAATAGACCGACATAAGTTTGCACGCTCTGCAGGAGGGAGGTTTTGTTTCACCGCAGAACTTTCAGCTTAAAGTACCACATCAACGCGAAGCTTACGAACTGAACGTCGGGGCCTCAGTAAGTCAACCTCTGACAAACTGACTGACACAATTGCCAGGTGGATTGCAAAAAACAGCCAAATCCGTCGAGGACACGGGATTTATGAAGGTTTTGCAAATTGCATCTCAAGATGCTTTGTGCAAAACACCATCAAGAAGCACCATTATGACAAAAATCCACAGGCTCCATGAAACTGACGAGAAAATAAAGAAAGACAGTTTTCCTGACAGGAGACACTGGACTTCAGTGAGTAACTATTTAAATATCTTGCTACCACTGCCACCACTGTTTAGTTTAAATAAACACATGTAAAGTGTATGTATAGTATCACCTTCTGTCAGTGTTTTTGAAAAATGCAAATGACAAACAATTAATGGATATTATTCGTGATTCATCAAAATTAATCCACAGTGGCCCAGTAATCAATCAGATTAAACATTTTAATCGTTTGATGACCCTAATTTGAATGTTTAAAGAATATTTTTATCTTGAAGGGGTTTGGAATATCCACAACTCTGCAAATGCACGTGTTGACACTACAGTTGTCAGTGGACATGTCAAACAAGAGCATGGAAGCTACTCTAATTTACACTTTACCATTTCTGCTGATTTTCTCTGTCAAAAAACTCTTTAACATCCAAAAATAGCATGTCACTCAATGCTCAAATATATCCTTATTTGTAATACAACTCATTACAGTTGGTAGCATTTTAATCATTTTCATTTTTCCATTAATTTTTCTTGAGTAGTCAAACATATATGCCATTGCTGGATTTGTCATGACTCAAATCTGCTTATTTTTTCAATTTAAACACTTTCACATATGTATAAAACTCTGACCGCTTCCTCCGTCTTAAGCACATGTTATCAGTAAAAAAATTCTGCGATAAAAGTCCAAAGGCATGAAGAGTAACGGAAAACATTGGAAAAAGAGAGGAAATCAAAACCTCTCATTCTCCTTTCGGCCCTCTTATTCAGCACCGCCTGACCTATTTTGTGTTAGTATCTCATAACCACGGAGTTTAGTGCCGTTTAATTCTAGGTGACACAGCAGTGTCCTGCAGTCGTTTCTTTCTTAATCCCTGGCATCTTTGGTAAAAGATCTCTCAGAAGAAACAGCACTAGTTTCTGGCATCTAACCGCCAGAGGGAAGGGGAGATTGTCAGGCTACATTTCTTCCTTGCTTGCCAGCCATTCCTCAGGAGGGTTGTGTGTGTCTGTGTGTGTGCAGGAGGGGAAATCTCCCCCGTTTTTGGCGAGTTAGGTATAAACGAGGGGGAAAGATGGGAAAGAAGAAAGAGAGGTGGCAGCTTTCCTCCATGGAGAACAATTCCACCTTAAGCTCTTTTTGGAAATTACAGGAATGTTTTCTTGTATTGCTCTTGTCACCTTGCCTGCAACATGGCCTCAAACAAGCCAGAGTGAAACTCAGTGATGCATTCGCTCCATAGCACTGGAGGAAGGAGGGGGGAAAAAATGAAGAAGAAAAGGAGGAGACGGAAGTGGAGGATGCCCAGCGGGCTGGTGTTTGGTGTCATCCTCTGATAGTGGCTCGCTGGCTGGAGGAGGTTTGTGCAGAGGGATGTGGACTGTGAGGCCGACTGTGTGTCCAGTAATCTCACTGACCTCTCTGCCCAGCCGCCGTGGAGGAAACAGTGTGAGACCCGGCTCACTGCTGCTCATGTTCTGCAGCTCACACAGCTCTAATCCCTGATTTATCCTCCGTAGCCTGTGTGTAGGGACAAAACAGCCACACAATAGTGTAACGTTTTGGATGTAGTTAATGTTTATCAGCTGAAAATAATTTCAGTAGATTGGAATATATTTTTTAGGACTTCAAAATGTTCCTTTACTGTGTTATGTACTACGAGATTAACTGGTGTATTCCAACACACTTTTTTCTACAGCTCAAAGGCCTCATGCATTTTATGTTTTGACTGTTACTTTTTAGTTACAGCAAAATGTAGTATACTGTAAGTAACAGTATGTACAGTCAAAATGGTCAGAAAATTTAATGTGGATGGTTGACCTTTGTTACTCTCACTGAGTGGAGGCTTTGAACAAAACCATGGTGTTTAAAAAACCCTCAGTACATGTGTAGCATTATGAATGCATGACAAACAAAAAAAGCGCAGATTCATTTTAAATATTCTGATGCATAATATTCTGATACTGACTGATTAACTATTAAAAAGCAGCAGATAAGCATGCTGTGTCTCTACTTCTGCTTCCAGTAAGTGCACAAGCCATTTTGATTCGAGACAAAGCTTACTCATTGAACATGCATTGCCAAATAAGCACACTATGTATTCTACATGTGCAAAAACAGAAGCACTCATATAAAGTATATAAAAAGTCAACACAGCCTAGATAATGTGAATTGCTGCTTTGTACCACTTTCACAATCTTGTGTGTTGAAAGCTATCGCCCATATTTGGATATGAGAGTGGAATTGTAGGGGAATGAGGGGCAAAACACACAAAACGTCAGGTTAAAATGATTTCAAATTATTGAAACGTGAATCAAGGGCCAGGACCGGCTGATGCAGCCATAACTTACTGTATAATGGTAATGCTTCAGTGCTCAGAGAGAAACATTAGACTTCTCTCTAAAAATACCAAATTGATCGTTTCTGTCATGACCTAAACATTTTATTTAGACCCTAATAAGTGATCTTATTAGAGATTAACATTATTAAACGATATGGAATAATTTAAGAGGTTTATTGAAAATAGTGTATATTTGGTATTACAGTGATTTGTGTTGTGTTAAATATTTAAATGTAATGCTGTAAATGCTGAATATCCTTTTGTGAGGCTGTGAAAGCCTTGACTTTCAGTTACTGATTTAAAATTTGGTAGAAAAGTGTTGGGACTAGATAAGTGTTTCACTTCATCCTACACCCTTTTCAAACATCAAAGAGTCTGATTTCTGCCAATGTTTTGTTCTTTCCTTTTGTTTTAAATTTTGGTTCAAATAAAATCAATTAATGAAACTGAAAATTAAATCTGGCAGTGCATATTAATTTTTTCCTGCCTTTGGCAGATTGATTGACAGATGTCAGTTACAAATCCATTATATACTTTTACATTAAGACCACTGCAAAATAATCATTCTGTTTTGGTATTTGTAGGTAGGTGTTTGAGTAAAATGAAGATTTTTGTTTTATTGTCTACTACTGAAACAGCTAACATGTCATCTAAATTCCAAAAAACATATTTTTATTTAAGAGCATTTATTTCCAAAACATGACAAACGGTCAAACGTGAAAAGATGCAGTGTTTTCAGACCCCAAGTAGTGCACAGAGAACAAGTTCATATTCATTTTGAAACAAAATAATACTAATGTTTTAACTGAGGAAGGGTTCAGAAATCAATATTTGGTGGGATAACCATGATTTGCTCACTTTAAATAAAGTTTGCTTCTGGTGATCAGTAAATCAATACCTCATTAAGAATAATTATGTTTGCGTTTGTTAGAATTCAGCACACACTGGAATGGAATGGCTACATACATGATACTGGTTCATACTGATTTCAGAAAAACGTTGTAGTGATCTGTTCAATTCTTTCCCATGCCCATGTCTTTTGGAGTCAGTTAGATATTAAAGAAACCGTAGGGTTTGTCGTCATCTTTCACTCCCAGATGTGTCTAGTTGATCCTTACTTTAATTTATCCATCTGCATTCCATGTATTCAACTTCATTTCCACAAGTTTTGGCTTATACATATCGTCTCGGTGGCATGGCTCTATGAGACAAACACACCGTTGACGCCATTCAAATCAACATGAAGTGTCAAAAATAATAGTCAAAGAAATAAAAAAAGAAAAATTAAGACAATAAAAAAAAGAAACAAGTTGATGACTCAGTAAAATCACTGCACAATGCATTTTTTTTTTAGCTATTTATTCGTTCAGTTTGTGTAAGAAGTCTAAAGAAACACAGATATTTACGTCTGTGGTGGCAGTAACTCTTTTCCATCATGCAAACTGCAAAATAAAAAGTAAAGAAAATAATATAAAGACGCTGGTGCTTGTTCCATGGAGGTACTTGTTCACATTAGAAAACACCCATAAAACCAAGAGAGTAACTTGTCTTTTTGCAACAGCAGATAAGGCCAGGGCTTGACCCCCCATATGTACCATCTCCAAGGAACCAGGCATTCAGGAAACCAGAGTTTTCCTCAATCAAAAGTTCCATTAACCTGGAGCACCGGGAGCTAATTGAGAGCGGAAGAGGGTGAGATATATCACTGTGTCATTTCAGCTGCGCGCCTTGCAACTCGCCAGCATCAGCAGACGTCATATAGTGACATGTCTGGCATATTTGTAATTATGTAGGATACTAAGAAAAGACATAGTGCAACAGAAACAGCCACATGGAGGGTGAGGGTTTGGACTAGGAGTGGACTGTCGGAGGACGTGACAATAAGCAGGACGATTCCTCCAGCCTTTGATCGCCCAGATCATGTTTTAAGCATTAGCAAATGCATAAGTAATGCTTCTGAAAAGAGGAAAGAGAAGAAAAAAAGAAATCCACAAATCTGTATTACTGTTTTGAAGATTTATGAATCTCAACTTCACATATACTCCATGGTGGTAGGAGATCAGGAGTTCATTATGTTTTGCACCATTTGCTGATGGTTGTGTCTCTCTTATCTCCTTGAGAGGGTGAAAGATATTCTAATCTGTCGCCCCAATAGCCTTAAGCCCTGGTACGGCGAGTGGGCCAACTTTTGTTCTGCATAATCCCTCCACCCCAGCAAGGGGAGGTCATGTTTGTCAAAATGTGGCAAAGTGAACATGGAACCCCCCCCCCCCTTTTCCGTTTCCTTCTTCTTCTTCCTTGGCTTAATTTAGAATTAAAAATGCATGTGATTTTGAACTTTACATCTCCAGAGAGCGCCGTAAACAAGTATGAAATTAAGTGTCTTTTGAAATGCTGTGGCAGGGACGTGAAATGAATTGAGATGCTCACATTACTGAGCCTTCAGAAGGATGGGAGGGCGACCGGAGTGGCCTCTTGAGTTAAATCACTTGCAGTTGGTCCATGTTGACAAAAACAAAGAGGATGGTCTCAGCAAAGACATGGCAAAAAAGGCGGAAGTGATTTGAAAGTGCTGCTTGTTTAGATTTTCCTTCGATCATATGTGTAGATTTCAGAGGAATGGAGGGGAAATGGAAGGATTTAGCTCCCTTAGAATAAATAACCTGCACAGAAAACCACACATTTTATGTTTGGTTTCTGTTTTTGTTGCCAGTGGGTTGTAAATTTATGAAAACCCAGCTACATGTACATAATGATAATTTTATTGGTTCTGGTTTCATTCATTCATTCACTATGTTGATTGCTTTCTTAAATTTCTGTTCCCTTCATAAACCTGTGCAGTAAGGTGCAAACTGATACGATAGCAGTTTACCAGAACACAGAAAGTGAGGATTCTACTTTAAACATTTGCATATGCTTTCACCATGTGAAATTAAATCGGATAAATGAGCATTCATCAACACAATAATAAAGTAATACCTTTAAAATTATCAAAGCAATATAGAAAAAAATGAAATAATCAAGCAAATCCATCCATCATCTTCTGCTTATCCTGGTGAGGGTCGCAGGGGAAGCCGGCTGAGCAGACAAGCCCAGACCTCCCTCTCCCCAGCCGCCTTTTCCAGCTCCTCTGGGGGGTCCCCCAGCCATTCCTAGGCCAGCTGAGAGACATAGTCCCTCCAGTGTGTCCTGGGTCTGCTCTAGGGTGTCCTCCCAGTTGGAGCTAGTGTTGGCAACCAGGGATTGGACCACCCAGGCCCACCCAAACCACACATCACCCTTACAACCCTTCCTGCAGCTGTTGTGAATCAACCCTTATGACTCTGCCATCAAGAAAATGCAAAAAAAAAAGAAAAGAAAACTTAAAATAAAAAAAAAGTAGAGATAACAAAAAGTGAGCAAATAAATAAATTATTGTATTTATTTAACTAAAATCTATTTTAAAAATGAATGAAATGAAATGTCATTATTTATGATTAAGGGTTTTCTCGACCCAGTCTCTTAGCACAAAGTGAAGTATTAGTCATATTTGTCCACTTGGCAAATTGTGACACTGTAACAATTAACTCCTTGAAATCAGGACTTGCTCACATTTTCCTCTGGCCTGTTTTTATTTAATTATTTATTTATTTATTTGTCATACTGTATCTTTTGTGTGCATCAACATCACGTGACTATCATGTTTTTCTGGTGACAAAAAGAAAATATGGTGGACATTTCACTTAATTTTGATGAAAATTACTTTAAATTTAACAGTTTTGATACCAAAATGTTTTCACACTACATCTAGCGACAAGTATGGGTATACAAACTTCATCACCACGTTTTCAGCATGGCTACAGATGCTGATACACTTGAAAATCATTTCATTTCGCTTTGAACCACTCAAGGCAACAATAGACGCACTGAGATCAAACGGTCTGTTTGGTTGATCAAAGCATGAGGTTGAATTTCTGCCCAAACATAGAATTCAGTGGGATTAATCAGCTTGGATCTCACTGCGTCAGCTTTTCTGCCATTTCCAATCTTCATAGAGAAAACCTAGAGTGACGCTTTAAGAAATCAGCCAATCCTGTCATTTTTATTTCAGTAAGAAGTTGGATTTCTCATGAATTTCAGAACCAGGAAGTGGCTGTACCTGCACCATGTCTTGGAACTGAATGAACTTTAATCTCCTGTTGGCATTTGATGTTAAAGTCTTGTTAATTTATAAATGATTATTGAACATCTCAATCAGCACATTTTTCATTTACAATCATGACGAGAGGATGGAGAAGCTTCTCTTCTGCCTGGACACCTGATGCACACAATTATTTTCTTTTTTAATCACTTTTCCTCAAGATAAACGGGAGTTTGAGAGTTTATATGCCAATTCCACTATATAGTTGTGTCATAAGCATGTCATGATTTAATCCTTGGGGATGTTTTTCGCCACAATTTTGTATTTTAATTTATGCACGTCCACTATGTCATGTAACATCAGGAGACAACAGTGCTACTGTTTCTATTTTAAAGTTAATAGTTATCTCAGGGCCCACTGGGGTTATTTCACATTCGTTCACTTTGGTAAATCTAGTCTCTGTTTGACATCCACATAAGATGAGTGCACAGCGATTTTGAGAAGTATGACCCAACAGTGATTTTTCTAAAGTCATGTAAATGAATTTGTTCATTTAATATTTCCAGTCTATATACAGTAGAAAAACACTTTTCAAGGGTTTTAAAAATGGCCACGGTTCAAGTGTTTGCGTGTAAGGTGTGGTGACATGATCTTTACAGCAGGGATGGTAACTGCATTAATAACAAACTAGTATGACAGGCGAGTAATTTAAACAATTTAGCACATATCAGTCAATAAACTCTACAGCTATACTGTAGATCTGTTAGGATGATATTTCATAGCTTTGTTCTTCAAAAACATCATAGTATCATCTGAGCAGATTATTTCCAGTTCATATTTTAACAAAGTAAATGGTAAAATACAAAAGGAACTCAAGCTGTTTAACGTGAACACTACAGAGTTAATAAATATGATGTGATATTAGTAGTGATAAAAATACTACTACTACTACTACTACTGGTTCAGTATTTGAAGCCACAGGATAAAACTAGGTGTGGTTAACAATGCTAGTCAGTGGATCATTTAAATCAAAAATTAGATTCTGAAAAAACTAGAAAACTTATTTTGAGTGACTGTGTGAATACTATTATTCCAGAACACACACACTATATCATCATTGTGGAGACAGAGACAAGTTCTTAAGGACCTGTTTTTGAATTGAATTGACTTAATAGTTACACTGTTGAGGTTCACGGAAAAGAATGAAATATAAAGTGACATTTGTTTTTTGAAGGCGTTGTCTATAGTACATGCTTGTCTCTTCTAATGATTTCATGTGTTTTACAGGTGGTGTTATGGGAAGCTGCTGATTATTGCTATTGAACACTGCCTTAACTGGAAGAAAAGCAGGTTTATATGTTGAATCAACCCTTTAGTTACACTTACAAATTATTCACACTTCTTGGCATGAGTCGGTGAAAGAGTTGAGTGATTGCAAACATAAAATATACACTTAAGATGATCTCATTTCTAAAATAAGCTAACAAAACTCACGAATCAAAGAGTGCACACCTCTGCCAAGGCAATGCAATGCTTAATTTGCTTTTAGTTACCTGAAAATTCCCTAAATGAATCAATAAAGGCAAGTTGAAATGGTTGGAGAAAAGTGTCAGGTGTGATAGGAGGGTATCGGCAAGAATGAAAGGAAAAGTGTACAAGACGGTGGTGAG
>JAQQAE010022253.1:0-10296 GCA_029823295.1 Pseudamia nigra | reverse complement strand
CACCGCCCACCCCCCCACCACCACCTCCTCCGGCACTGCTCCGCCGCAGCGCGTGGCGCTTAGCAGACTAACACATTTGGCACATAGCACAAAAGACACACATAATAGCCCTCTTTGTCTACCTGGTAAGGTCTCATGGTTCACAAATCAATACTCAGAACAGAATACCACCTGGCACCTGGCGGACATGTCACAAATGCAAGCTCTGGACACTATGTAAAATATCATTCATTATAGCTTATTTAGCATCTGGGATCGCTTCTGAGCCATGCCGGCCTTTTCAAATCAAGATGACAATCAGCTCATTTAAACTTAGAATTTCTACTGATTAGCTTCATAAAGTAAGGCTGAACTCTAAGGTTATACTGTTAGGAGTTCCTCAACGAAATGCACATCAGTTCAGGCGCTGTGCCTGTACTCTGAGCTGGATCATGTAGTGACACTTTCTTCTCCACTGGCGTCAGCTAATGACACTTGACCTAGTACTCTGCACGCCTAGAGCACCCGCTGCTGACAACATTATGTAAAGGCATAAGGTAGACTATAATAAATCAATACAACTGTTTGTAACATACAATAACAGTTTGAGAAGGCACCTGAGCACCTGCAGTATTTTCTGTTTTAGACCTTAGTTTTAATTCTAAACACTTGCTTCAGAATCTTATCTCATCAAAAAATTGGGGGGGTGGGGGGTATTTTATTGTCTTTTCAAATACACAGTGCCACAGAATCATAAACTGAATTCAATGACCATTGGCCATAATTTGACTTGGCTTCTTTTGTCTTTTTTTGTTCTATTAAACTACATGTTCTCCTGTTGAAGGTAAATAAATACATCAATTATAGTTACTGACCTTAACAGTTGACTCTATTACTCATTGCCGATATTTTCTTCAAAATGTTTGCACAAGTCAGCTCTATAAATTAACATTTATAATATCTTGAGGGCTGCAGGAGGCATGGGTCTGCACCTCTGATGAATGCATTCTAGTTGTATTTGCATCCACTCAGTCACTGATGTGTTTTGCATTGTACGCTTTTATGGCTGGAAAATGTGAATTAATTTAAAGTCATCATTTCTATTTCCTTACTCAGCATCTACATCTCCTCTTAACTAAAAATAAATGGTGAATCTAATTCTTTCCAGATTGCTTTTCTACATGCATCTCATGTCAGCGAGGAGTTGAAATTCATTAACAGCACGGACGCTTCTGCCCACGTCAAGCTGGAAGGCAAACTCTGTGTTGTTCTCACTTCCTATCCTGCGTGTGTCCTTAATGAAGCAGGATTGATAGCACGCCAGCGGAAACACGGCTCACCTCATCAGCGACCAGCCAAGGGAGGGACGCTCTCCAATAAATACTGCAGTGAACACACAATTAAGGGCCCACATATCACTGTTCCTTTATTACATCCTAACAATTAAGCATCAGGGGCAACCTCCTCATTTGTATCACTTTACGTCTGTAATCAGTAATTTAGTAATGATGTGCTGAGTTGCTGACTCAATAACGAGTAAGAGACCAAGGGTAGGTTTCTGGTTCTGTTTGCTGTTGTTTTGCTATAAAACAACCTCAAAAGTTTTTGTTGTTACTATGTTGTTGAAGGAGACATATGGCACTCATTTTTAACAAGTTAATGTTTGAGTTACAGTATATGGCCCCAGAATGTGCTTTCAGCTCAAAATACCACACTGATCGTTAATTGTACCATGTGTGTAAACTCCACATTTTCAGCTCTGTATCAAACGGGCTGTTTCAGTGTCTGTTGGTCGAAATATAAATGAGTGCAATCACGCACCTTTCTGTCATTACCATGGATACAATGATGGAGAATTTTTTAGACCAGCACCCAGTGTAAGGTTTGTGCCACAGCTGCTCTGAATTAACAGCATTAGTAATTACCAAAATATTTTTGGTAATTACAGCAAAACAGCAAGATCGTTTAAGCACTATTACAAAACAACACAAACATTCACTTCTATCAAAAACAAAATTCTGGCTGAAACTTTTCTGAAATTCTTCAAAAAGAAATTAATAAACTCTCCTGTGACCTAAAAGCGGGCCGTATCCATTGTGTGGGAACCAATGTTCTATAGAATGTGTTTCAATAGTTTCGCGTTATTTTGCCAGACTGGTTTAATAATGGAAAAAGCAATTAACACTTCAAACTTTTAGGCAAAATGGCCAAATGGCAAATTAAATGCGTCTTAAATGAAAATAAGACATGATTATTATGTGTATCCTCAAAGAATACACTCTCTCTTTTCTGTTAAACAAAAAAATAAGGATAAATCACCCATTTATTAATGTCAGAGAGGATATTGATGGATTTTAAATAAGTCTGTGGTTCAAATTTTGAGGGGATGTTTTGGCTGGATGAAAATTGACTTGCTATAATGGAGCAGAAAATGAAATGTATGTCAGGATTTAAATCTGACTTTTCACAGTGTGTCTCCTTCAAACTAATAGGTACTAATAATCCATTTACTGATGCTCTGTTATATTCGACAATGAAAAGCAAACAGAGCCGGTACACTCATCAGCTCTGACATTCACTTTAATATTGATAATGTTTCATGCTCCGGGCCTTTTCATCAAATGCGAGAGCCTGTGGGCTGAAGGCGGTGTCAAAATGAAAGGTGCACCGGAGTGACTGGGTGTGCATTTATGATCCGTTCTCATCACCACGTCTTGTACAGAGTGTTTTCAACAAGAGCAAAATACCTTCTGAAATCCCCATCAATAGTGCAGGATGGACTCGGCGCCCGTTGCTGTCAGCGGTGACTTTGTGAACTTCTATGTCAGACTGCCATCTAGTGTGTACTGACAGCAAATGGATGGTCCTGGTACTGAACCGACCCACAGCCAGATGTTTGGTGACATGAATTCAAATTAACCACATCTACAGGTTGTCAAGGGACGATTATAAAGACTCAAAACCCAAAAGATAAATGTGTTGTTTCTTTTTTTAATCGGAAACAAGTCCACAAATAATAGCATTTTCATGCGTTTTACTCTTTAAATGTAATAGACATCACATGTATTATATTTTGATTTAATGTTAGGGCTAATGTGCAAGATACTGGAATTCACAAAATGAACAAAATGAACCTAGTAATTATGAAAAATCAGATAAGTGTGTTGTCAGGTGTTTTTACAGTAAATGAATCCACACATAATAGCACTTTCATGTTTATCTCTTTAAAAACACAATATTGCATTTTGATTTGATGTTTGGGTTTGTTTCTTATATGCTGGTGTTCACAGCATTAAATCAAAATGAACAAATGAAGCATCAATTTAAATAAAATTAATTAAAATGATCAAAATAATTAAGAAAATTAACAAAAATGGATGGATGAAAAAAATAATCAAAATGATAATAAAAATAGAAATGATCTATCTTTCTAATTACCCACCCCATGAAACATCCAATGGATCAGGCACTATGGATGCTTGTGTAAAGCATTGATAACTACAACATCATCTTTCTCCCAAGAGGGTGAAAGTTTCTTTTGAACAATGCTGAAGGCATTCATAGTTAAAGATGAAGTTTTTGAGAGAAGTCAGAAGGCTACATTCACTACACTATTCTTGAGAGAGTTGAATTCTTTTCCCAGGGCAAAACTTGATATGGACCATCAAGATGACTTATGAAAAATAATGTTGTTATCCAGAGTCCTCTCTGGCCAGAATGTGCAAACTTCGAAAAAGAATGTCATTCTTATAGTCAACAAATTGCTGTACTGTTTTCTGCTTACATTCTGTAGATTATATACACTCGCTGAAGTAATGCTATATCTTTGATTGATATAACTATGTGTATCTATTTTTTAGGTACTAAGTGTGTCCATAATGTCCATCACAGTACAAGTTGTATAAATACATTCTTTAAAGGTTCCATATTTAATGTAAAAATGTTGTGTATGTATTATTTAAATGTGTGTATTACATACTGCTGTAAAGGTGCTGACAAAAGAAAGTGTTGATTTGATTTTTCCTTGGTGTTTCCAAGGGCCTTGTTGGTACGTGGTTAAGCCACAGGTCATTCCCAAGGTGACTAGGGATCATATTCTGACACAAGGCTACTGTAAACACAGAATAATGCACTTTTTCTGAAAGAAAAATGTCAGGAATACTGGCAGTTGCTTATGGGGGCAGGGATAATTTTATCCTGAATATGATTCATTAAAACATGATGCTTTAAAATGTGGCTTATGAGGGCAAAACTAATGCATTTTAGCTGGACGATAATTTTTATGACTTGTGATGTTGCAAATCACAAAAATTTAGTCAGTACTGTGGTGAATTCATTCATTTCCCAGAGTTTTTAAACTTCAAAACCTAGTAAGGATGGATTTTTACAGTATAGGACCTTTAAAGGAGACTTTTTTTCAGAGAGCTACCTCAAAAAAATTAACATGATAAACACGTATCCACTGTGTGTGACCATAAAGTTCAACACAATCCCCGCAAATACATTAATGTAAAAATATATGACTGAAATATTAATTATTTCAACACTTCCATGGAGCTGTAGATCCTAAAATACAGTGCCTCAAACCAATCAAACATATTAACAAAAAAAGGGCAAGAAACATGACTAAATAAATACATGGCCATAGTAAAACGGTATTAAAGTAGTGTAAAAATAAGATAAAAAAAAACACAGATTAAGCAAAGCTGGTTATGTGTAACCTTACACAGCTAAATTCAACACAGTATATAATAACAGTATAATTACTGCATGTACAATTATACAAGCCTGAAAAAAAAGATTTTGTGTAGAATAAATTAACTATACATGTGCAGGTTGGATTCTTAACCACACACAAAAAGTGAAATGGATAATCAACACACATTTTAATAATATGCGAAGTGGTCAACATTGTGAAATTAGATATGAAAATTATGAGAAATGTAGTTGTAGTAAGTACCTTGTGCAGATGTGCACATGTAGTGTAAAGTCGGTATGTAGGTATGTATGTGAATAAAGTAAAACCTTTAAAGTCAAGAGCTGTTAGTGCTTTCTGTCAGAGCACTAGACATCATCCGCAAACCTTCTCCAAATATAGTGAATATAGTCAACTGCATGTATGAATGATCTGACAGGAAAGAGATAGAATAAATAACTAATGAAACTAACAATTGACACCGTGGTATGAAAACAACAGAGAAGCATATAAATAAAATTAATAATACATCATAGTAATCCATGTGTGTTTTACTTTGTTGAGGTTTTATTGGTTGATCCATGTAGTTAATTGCTAGAAACACACACACACACAGTTATTACAGTAGTTGTCTGTGTCCTGTTGTCTGCAACGTGCGAGACATTCAGTGTGATAGGAAGTGGCCCTTGAGGTTTTGCTTCAGGAGTGTGTTGCTGTTTTTTAGATGCACCACATACTAGATGAAAAGGATGAGGGGAAGAGAATTGAGTTTTACACATTGCACTTCATTATTATTCCCATCAGCCTGCTCATTCCAGGTAAGTTTTAAAAAAATGATACATGATGCACCTCTCTTTGAAGTAGAGCAGCTCATCAAACTGAACTGTTTGTTGTTTCATGAATGCCGAACTCTGTGAAGTGTTTGTTTTCATCTAGCATAGTTTGAAAAAGAATACAAGTTGTGATCCTAATAATAGTTTATGATTAATTATGAATCTTAAATGACACACCATACGTAACCATAAGGCATGTAACAAAGACACCACTCTGCAGCCAAGAGTCATTTACTATTCGCCTTTTCATTAAAGGGAGATACATCTCGTCTTGGACTTTTGATTAAAAACAACAAACCCATCAAACATACCTGTCCTCTTGTCCATGAATAAAATTTGAACATGATAAACAATATTCAGCATAGCATATACTGTACTTCCATCTTTAATCTGTTGTGATAACTCTTTTCATATCAATACACTGTACTGTACTTAAAACTCATTGTTGCAATTACTCATAACCCCAGCATATAGGTATAGATAGTTAAATGGACTTGCATTTGGATAGGGTTTTTATTCCTTATTACTTAAATTGGTTATCAATGACTACATTTACATTCGTACTAACATTCTGGGCGCTGTATCCGTCTGTTATGGTGAAGATAGACACTACACTGAAGGCAAAGCTCTCAACATGCCGGGCCATCTACATTCCTACTGATCACAAGATCACATATACACGTGGTTGAAATTACTTTTTTCCCCACAGGGTTTCTGTAGTTTCCTCTAAGTCGGTCAACCAGCAGGAGCTCAGAGTAGCCACTGCTCCTCCACATCAAGAGGAGCCAGCTGATGTGACTTGGACATCTGAGTTGGATGCCTCCTTGACTCCTGGCCTGATGACGTGTTTGGGTATGTCCAAATGGGGGAGGCCATCAAAATAGACTATGTAAGAACTGGAAACCAGATTGCGGCTAAATTTTGAAGCTGCGTTCCCCAGTGGCCATTCAGTGGTAGTACACTCTGGCCCAGAAAGCATTTTTTACCCATAGAGCACAATGATAAAAGAGACATCTGTAAAACTGTTGACAGGACACCTACAGCTGCAAAAAAGGTTGGAAATGTCTCTTTATATTATCAATTTCTAGAACATGGAGGTTTGAAATGTTTTAAATTGCCAGAACATTTAAAAAACAGGTCTTTAAATCACCCACGGTGCACAGACTGAGCAGCCAATGGACGAGCAGGATGGCATGTGAGGGGGGGAGCAGGGAAATCTAGTACGCCTCTACAGTGGGACACATAACACGGAAATAACAAGGAAATTATTTTTGCTTCATTGCCATTGAGCAGCTTTCCTAAGGGAATGAATGGGTGCCATCTTGGATACCCATGAATAGGAGCAGACCCAGGAGGGATTATGATATGATTGTTATGCCAATGCAACATAAGCAAATAGTGACTTTATTTTAATGTGACTGCTACTACGAGTGTAACATCAATGGCACTGGTGAAAACGTACAACTGTAAGTTAGAACTTTTGAAATAATCATTTGTATGAACATAGACCAATGTGGCTACATTTTGAGGGGAAAATTGTGAGCTTGTTGTAAATGGTCTCCACTCACAAGCAGATTTAGAAGAAAAATGCAAGCTACTGTAATTTCAGAGCCTCTCCACACTCTGATGATGTCATTGTTCACTTTAGGTGGTGAACATTCAGTTCCATTGAAACCAATTATAAACACAGAAAACATCTAAAAACCACTTCAGGTTTAAACTATGAGTTTGTGAAAAGTATATAAGATATTAAAAAGCTGAACAAATAAAACATTGTTTAAGACTTGTTTTAAAGCTTAAATGGAGTTGAAAAGTGGGATTGTGCTGAAGTTCTATGAGCTTAAAGTTGAAGAGATTTGAAGGATTTTGAAAAAAATTCCATTGTGGGAAATATTTTATCAAAAAAAGCTTAAAATTTTTTAAAATTTTAAAGGTTAGAATTATGAAAAGTAATAGCATACATATGAAGTTTGAATGGTTTGACTCAGCCAAAAATGTAGGACTAGATAAATGACAAAAAACGTACGGAAGTGGAAGATTATTATTATTAAAGGCGCAAGGCAACAAAAGAGGCATCACTTAAGTCAGAAATCCCACTAATAATGTGGACCAGATTGAACTACTAGCATTGGTGTTCTCCACTCATAGGCATCATTTCTAGTTGACAAATATTTTGCCGTCTAACACTTACTGACACACCAATGTATTTAACACACTACCATTCTTTAAGCTACTAATGCACTGAGCCTTTAACAAGAAGTATTACAGCTTCAGCCTCATTAATTCAAAACACAAAGCACAGTGTGACAGCTGCAGGCAGACTTTATGATGCACCCGCCTGGATCTCAGCTGACCCACGGTTAAGTATATCTTGTTATTTTGATCTATGAAATCGGATGACACTTTTACAGACTCGGCATAGAAATTCGGCATAGAAATATTTAAAGTGAAACCATTAGGATATGTAACAATGTGGACAGATGTTTGTTGACGAGCCTACTCAAATGCCTTATAGCATCTAATGATCAGAACTACAAGCTGGAAAGTCAGTTTTAAAACTTTATTTTCTCTGCACCTACAATGTTTATTAACAGTGACTGATAAATCTTCAAAACTGAGACCCGACCCCGTTAGCCTTACTGCAGATATATTTCTGTGCAGCAATGAATATCTTGTTTAGTTTTTCATTAAATTAGAATTCCCTAATAGTAGTTTGGGCTTATTGTAGACTATATGACAATTCTAATCATGATTTCTGTTTACAAATGATAATTATAAGATTGCTTGCACTCCATGCGCAATATGCAGTCACTCACAATCCCATACACAGAAACATTTAAGTATATTAACAATCCATTTCCAAGTAGTTTCATTGGTGGACCTGAATATTTGAATGTGTTTTGTGCATAGTCCAGACCAGTTTTATGACAAAAAAGGTTTAGTACTTAACTCATTTGAAAATCAATGCTGTTAGTTCACAAAATATCATACAAAGCTCTTTATGATTTCCACACTGACAAATTTGAGATTTTAGGACAATTTGTCCATCTATGATGCGTCCCTCAGCCCTGACAGCCTAAAACAAATTGAGGTAGGCTCACCAAACTTGGCGTACAAGTTGACTTTGGATTGAGCTGGCTGTGTTTGTACAGAGAAAAGGTCACAGAGCCATAAAAGTTCAAAATCAGTATCGGTGCCTTCTTGTTCTTTCTTATTTCTTCTTTGCTCTTTGTGGAACATAGGGTCTCAACAGTTGTTCTCTACTTTCTGCAGTCTCAAACACTTCTCCAAGCTAGGACTGATGATGTTGAGCTAATCCTCCAGGTCTGCTTTTCTTTCTCTGCAGGTTCCAATCAAACACCTGTCATGACACATTTAAGGGTCTTTCAATAATGTGTGTCTGACTGATGGCCACTGTCTTCTCCTGATTTGCACATACTGTACATGGGCTCCAGGTTGGTTATTACCCACAGGTCTGTGTTTGTGGAACCACTTGATGATGAAGGCCTGGGTCTTCTTAGAGCTGCTGGTGGTGACTATCTGTGTTTCAGCACCAAATATGAGGACAGATTTTAGATTTGAAGACACAGAGTTTGGTGTGGGTTGAGATGGCAGTGGACTTCCACAGAGTGAAGGATGGCAAAGGCCTGCTGAGGTTTCCTTATTCTTGCTATAATGTAGTATTGGCATTTTTAAAGCTAGGACCACCAAATTTGACCATAAATTAGAATACGTATGGGTATGCGTCTGTATCAAGAGCTAGTTTTCTGACCGATCCCTTCTAATTCTTTATCTGACCTGACACATAAATCCGCCATCTTATTTGCATTTCAAACATTTCCTAAAGTATAGCTGTCCACATTTCCATTTTTTTTGTCATTTGTGTTTTTCCCTCTCACTCTTGTTGGCTTTATTCCTAATCTCTTGTCTCACATTTCTGCCAAAGGAATTTGGCATGGCTGCTCTTTTCAAATTCAGCCTGGAACAACAATTGTCAACAGGGTGTCTGCACTATGGGGAGACGTCAACATCAACAAATCAGTGTTTTGATAACTAAACAGTCTGGTAAAGGCAAATTTATGGAGGAAATGTACTTAAGATGTGTCTCAAATTCAATTCTGAGTGCTAAACATTGTTCAAAGCTTTATTTTTTAGGGTGTGTGATTGTGGAGGAGCAGCAGCAGGAGATGCATCTGTCCCTGCAACTGATAAGAAGTGGCACTCTGTATGTTGACCAGTGATGCTACAAATCTAATCACACATATGCACTCACAGAAAAACACAAGCCTTTGGTAACTGGAGCAGTTCTGCTGTGAGATTACATCTCCTTCTGATCTGTGAAAAAGTTCTGTTCCCTCCCACGGGCCAGACGGAAAACAAAAATCACAAATGCAAACAGTGACAGATAAGGCACCGAGCAAGCCTCTAGAAGTGTTCATTGTTCCAGGTGTGATTTTCGGTTTTGTTGTGTTAGCAGATGTCAGTGTGATCATTAAGCCAGCAGGTGGATGAGGGCAAATTAAAAATAAATTTTAAAAAAACTTGACAGTGATGTGAAATGAGATACAAGGGATAGAAAGAGGTAGAAAAGGGAAGACAATGGCAGTTCAGGCAAAATGTGTAGGTTGATACTGAATGTAATCTGCATTTAAATGAAATCAGGCAAAGTGGTCAGCACTGGTGTGAATGTAGTCTGATTCAAGAGTGTAGGTTTTAGATAGATAGATAGATAGATAGATAGATAGATAGATAGATAGATAGATAGATAGATAGATAGATAGATAGATA
>JAQQAE010022252.1:0-10296 GCA_029823295.1 Pseudamia nigra | reverse complement strand
TAAAATGTCATGCTATCCACCACCACTCCCTTCGAGATCGACCGGCCGATCGCGATCGACGTAATGAGCACCCCTGGTCTAGATCATCGTCTGGATCCAGATAATTTTTAAAGGATTCTTCATCATTGTGAGATCAGACCAAATTCAACATTTGTTCTTGTAACGCCACAGATAACACCCAGAAAAACTGGCCAACAACACCATAATAAATTCTATTAAACCACAAAGTTTGATCCAGATATGGACAACATTCCAGATATAGTGATCCAGAATGATGATACTTACGGGGATTGAGAAAAAATATCTACTGTAAGGTAGTAAATAAAGCTATACACATAAAACTGACACTAAATTGTAATGGAAAGTCTGCTGATTCAGTAATGTTTTTGAACATCCAGACCTGAGAGTTTTGTGCCATATTAAAAACTGCATAGACACAGTGGACAAACGCATCCGGGTCTATCTCTACCAGAAGCCAGGGATGACCCAAAAGGTCCAGCAACTACTGAAGGAGAGAAACACCACTTCAGGTCTGACGACAGGGCTCTCTAGAGCCCAGTCTGAGGTAATCTGAAGAGAAGTATCAAAGAGGCCGAGTCAGACTGTAGCAGGAGAATCAGGGGCCAACTGGGCAGCAATAACAGCAGACAGGTGTGGCAAGGAATCTAGCATCTCACAAACGACAGGACCAACCTCAGGGTTACTGAAGGTTATGCCACACTGGCAGAGGAGCTGAACGTCTTTGCTTGCTTTGAGGTGGAGCCACCAGACGCAGCCACACTACGCACCATCACAGTAGAGGGACATGCTGCGGGGTCTCAGGATGAGTGCTTAAGGACTGTGCGGACCAGCTGGGTAGAGTCTTCACCAGGATATTCAACTAGTCCCTGTCCCAGTCCACTGTTCCACCCTGTCTGAAGTCCACAACCATCATCCCCCTGCCCAATAAACCCCACAACTCCAGCCTCACTGACTACCGGCCAATCGCACTTGCTCCTGTAGTGGTCCGGGGTCATATCACATCACTCCCTCTCCCTAGATTTGACCCCCACCAGTTTACCTACAGAGCAAACAGATCTACAGAGAATGCTGTTGCCACAGCCCTCCATACAGCAACTTGACCTGGTGGTCAAGTTGGGGGACTTTGGATTTCCACACTCGCAGGTGGATTCACAGCTTCATGTCTGGCCGAAGCCAGAGTGGGTCCCTACACATCCACAGCCCTGAGTCTCAGCACTGGCTCCCCACAGGGCTGCGTGCTGAGCCCCCTGCTCTATACCCTCTACACCCCTGACTACACCCCCGCCCACCACAGCAACACCATCATCAAGTTTGCAGATGACACTAGAGTGGTGGGCCTCATCTCTGGGGGGGGTATGAGTCCGCCTACAGGGACGAGGTGGAACAGCTGACAGCATGGTGCAGAGTCAACAACCTGCTCCTTAACACATCCGAGATCAAGGAGCTGGTTATAGGAAGAAGAAAACGGACATTCCACCACTATTCATCAGTGGTGAGTGTGTAGAGAGGGTGACAGACTTCCGCTTTCTGGGAGTCCACATCCAGAAGGATTTGACCTGGAACACAAACACCTCTGAGCTGCTGAAAAAGGCCCAGCAGAGATTGAAATTTCTGAGAGTGCTCAGAAAAATACAACATCATTCAGAGACTACTGGTGTCATTTTATCATTGCTCCATTCAGAACTTACTAACTGTATATGTGTGTGGTTCACCAGCTACACAGTAGCTCAGAGGAAAGCGCTGCAGAGGGTCATTAACACAGCCCAGAAGATCGTCTGCTGCCTTCTCGTCACCTTGGCAGAACTGTACCCACTGTCTCAAAAAAGCTCAGAACATTGTTTTGGACACGGGTCACCCTGGTCACCCTGTGGTGGAAACTGCTGCCGTCAGGCAGAAAATGCAGGACAATCAGAACAAGGACTAATAGAGTCAGAGACTGTTTATACCCACAGCAACAACCACATTTAATAAAACCAAAACATAATTCATTCATAATTCATAATGCTGCTACTGTATTAAGGGTTCATGCAATTAATGACTGAGATCCTCAGGACAGCACTTGCTCGTGGTTCCCAGCACCCACTTTGCTACAAGAGGTGACAGGTCTTTTAAAGCAGTAGCACCGCGCTTGTGGAATGACCTCCCTCTGCACCTTCGAGCCATGGACAGTGTGGTGAGTTTTAAAACTCACCTGAAAACATTCCTGTTTAAAAAGGCATTTTAATCCAAAACTGACTGAAGGCTGTTATCACCTGACTGCATAGTGTATTTTTTTCTTTCTTCTTAATTCTATTTTAATTCGTATTTTAACTGTATCTTAACTGTATTATTATATTTCAATTGTATTTTATATTATGTCTGTGAAAAGTGCTACGTATATAAATAAAGCTTACTTACTTATTTACGATGATGGAATGTATTGCTGTGTTTGTTTTGTATTGTATTTATTTTGACATATTTATTTTTTTTAAATGATCAGTTATAATTTTTATGTGCTGCAGTGACAGGTTGAATTTTAATTTTGTTTTACATGTTACAATGACAATAAAGACATTCTATTCTATTCTAATGTGCCCATGGATTTATGCATCTTCAACATTTACAGAGCTAGATCCAGAAAAAAAACCTCCATTATGGAAATATTATTTTTGTGGATAACTATAGAACTAAAAAGGTATGTGGTTCCAAATGCTAATGGTAGGTTTTCATAGTCAAGGATCCAATAACGAGGGTTAAATACATTTAAGAATATTATTTTTGGTGAATTAACATTATGGAGGAAATGAGCATCGGTTAAAGGCATAATGTTGAGCATAGGTTTTCACAATCAAGAGAAACCGAGCTGTCTTGGTTGAGGTCTGAGCTCTCTGAGTGCTTTCTAGTTCCTGAACTACCAGGTGGAATTTGCTGTTTTGGTTACATGCATCATAAATCAGAAGTGCATTATACCAAGCTGTTCTACAAAAAACTAGCTGTAAATTTACTGTCTTTATGACAAACTGCAGCTTGTAAAATTGTATTTAAAATAGACAAATCATATGTAGTTAATGACACAATTCAAAGTTAATAAAACAATCTCTCTCACCAGAAACCATTCATATTAGATGTAAAGTTGAGGGGTGGGACTTTGCTTCTCCATAGACACTGAGCTCCATCACCACTGGTTCCACTGAGTCAGCCCTCCTCTCTAACAAAAGTAAGAATAACTACACATACCTACATGCAGACAAATGATGATTTATGCTTTTGCCTAAGTGAAGCACTTGGAAAATATATTTAATGACATATACAGTAAATGTTCTCTGTTTAAGGGTTTTGGCCTGGTGTCTGATTTTGAACACTTTATTTTGTCGCCCACGTTGCTTTGGGAAAAATACAAAATCATTCATAAGCTACTTGATACATACATATAAAGGAAAGATAAACAAATGCATGTCTGAGTTTATGACTGATGTTGTGGTTTTGCAATGATTAAAATCACATACCCATAGGTAAATAAAGAAAATCCCTGTAAATGAACATATGAATGTGAGTTGTGATTTCTTTTTAAAGTTGAGCAGCATCTCTCCATCTTTAAGTGATTGTTCAAGCCAAATCATCCTTAGAGACCACCTTTTTTCTTTGAGAACTGAAGATATTTTTCTTGTCTGAGAGAAACATTCACAATGCACGTTTAGAGATTTGAGACACATCAGTCAATTTTATCTTTGTCAGTCAGTCTGCATAAAAATAACAGGGAAAAACTCAAGGATAACATCATACAGGATGACAACATGCTCTGTGGTAAACTGATGAGAAGCTGAAACTTTTCTGGTACCCGTGACAGGAGGTAACCATTGTTTGTACACCTGTCTATGGTGTGTATCCTGCTAATTGGACAGTGACAGCTCTGGCGCTTTACTGGGGACATGTGGACAGAGGTTGCCTGTCTCTGTCTCCACTTTGTGGACAATGACAGGTGTGAAAGTGTGAGTGGTAAAAGGGGTTACCTGGCAGACTGTGATACCACTCTGCAGCACAAACTCTTCAGGCCTCATCCTTTTAAGTGTTTTGTTTCCTGTTGCTCAGTGGAAGAAGGGACACTGATATGAGGATGTTCATAATTCCTTTTGTTTTATCAGTTTCACTGCATAACAGAGCCAGAAAAGGTTTACACTGCTTTAGTGTGTGTTTAACATGTGCTAAAATGAAGCAAACATAGCACTGAATTAGCACAGAATTGCCCCTGACACCATAACTCCTAGGATCACTCAGGCATGCAAATCCCTCCACCCCGATAAGGTGGCGGGGCGGGGAGTCTTTGTATGCAAATAAATCTCAGTGTTAATAGCATCTAATTCAGAAAACAGCAGCGTAAATTGCGAAGCCCACTCTATTTACACACATAGATGTCGTGTATAATCTATACTCAAACTGACATCTCTGTCTCTGTCTCCTTCATTTTCCAAAAAACTGAGTTTGTAAGACTTGAATGATGGTGAATGAATGTTTAATAACATTAATCATCATCTCGTTAGTCAGATATGGGTGGATCAGTTTAATATGTGCGTTATCTTGGAATTTTGTTTATTTAAATCTAATCAAATTATTATGATCAGGTCGTTTTGAAATTTCCCTCTATTAATCCAGAATCTAACAGTAGAAAACTCAGTGTTAATTGTCATCAGGTGCTAATGATCAGGTGTTAATAAAGGAACTTGCGGTGCTGTGCGTACAGCTGTGTGCTATTTTATGAATTCGGAAAGACCAGTTGTACTGAAGATACTGAAGATCACTAATCCCACATAAAGTCTAACTGCCCAAATTACAGGTGGAAGTAGGAAATGAGCCAAGGCGTACAGTAGGAATAAACTGACCAACAGTCCAGCAAAATCACACACAAGAAAAAGAAATGACTGAGGCCATAAATAATTGTTCATTATGTACTGAGGAGACAGTGATTCAGTATCTCTAGCACATCATCCAGTAGGTGGACATGAATCATATCTCCATCAGTGTTTCACAGTGTAACACAGATAAGGATGACAGATGTTTAAACAGGTCAACACACTGAGAGAATCAAAACCGCTGAGCAGTCTAAGTCCAGTGGAATACACCCGTGATTTGACAGACGTAAATCCAGGAAGCTGCATCACTTGATCCCTCTGACCCTGTAGATAGTGCTCAGGTTCTTCACTAGGTGACCATTTTTAACCTGCATATCATGAGCTCCAAATCTTTAGTGAATAGCAGACTGCCAGCCCTAAAGTGGTGCAATTTCTGGCACAAAGACTGCACAGGTGCAATGCAGTTTCTGTGGATCTGACCCATAAGTGATGACTGAATCTTCAAATGCTCAAAATATGTACATACATTTGTACTGAATTTCACAAACTGTGCATATTTCTTGTCCTCAAGGAGAAAAAAAAGCACCAGAATGGGACATGAATGTACTCAGGCAGGAGTACACATATGAAGCATTCATAACATAATATCATACATTTTTTAAAATGCTTTAATATGCTGTTGTCGGCTGTTGTAGCAGATGCCAGCAGAGAGGACACATTAATGTTCTAGTAGGGGAGCGTGGACATACTGTATGTGTCACAGACCACCTGCAACTGAGCTACTGTAGGTCTGACCAGGGCCTGATGACGCCCTGCTGACATAAATACTCAACAAATGTACATTAATCAAATGGAGAGGGAAGTTCAAGGAAGTATGTAGCTACAGTGTTAAAGAGGTTGCTTGTAATGGTACATGTGGAAATCACCCAACATTTTCAAAGTACACGTTGTTAAGTCCAGACATTAAATAAGAAAAGGACTGTTAGGCCTAATTATTATTTCATATTTTCACTTTCTTACAAAAACTAATGTTTTACTTGCGTACATCGGTGTGAACAAACAAGAATGTAAAAAGAATGGGAGATCCATAATGATTAATGGATACTTTTGCGTAATTAGAAAGTGTTCCCTGACCTCCAACAAGAAAGCAGTTCAGAAATATCATTTCAGAAATAATTGCAGCCATTAATATTAATTAATGTTTATCTGGTTATAACACAATTATGCAGTGCTCTGATGGGTGGGAAAGGTGGGGTGTGTTGGCTGCTCTCTAATAATTAAGTGAAAGATGGATTTACATCTGTGTAATGTCTTTACAACCCACAGATGGATCAAAGGTCAGAAAATCATCCCTAATAAAATTATATCCACTCAATCCTTTTTAGATTCAGAATAAGAAGAAAAATAATTTTTATCATAAATACTGGACAGTACCCCCCCCCCCCCAAATTTTAAGATTCTCTAAACATCTCAAAATATTCTTGTGCCCCGATGGAAGGGTTTGGTTTTTATACTTCCCCTAGTTTAATCAGACAGCCTATCATGTTTGATTAAAATCTGTGCTCTACTTTTTATGCAATTCCACTGCCAGACAGAAATGTCACTTTGTATGAGCTGAGTATGTAAACAGGCATTTGTTAGCAAACGTATTTTCTAAGCAGTAATATGTCAGTGTTGTATTCAGATTAATACTACATGCATGTTCAGTTTAGTAGCATAATGTATTTAACTCTTTAAAACACAATTGATTTAACTAGATTTTGAATTAGTTTATCATAACACACTTCTCCAAATCATTGTGTAAGTAATATTGTACCATGAGTCAGAGATTTGACTTACTTTTCTTTATAATTAAACCAATAATAAAGGCGATAATGAAGATGTTTGAACTGAATTGATCATATACAAACACCTTAACAATGATCTCACAAAGTTACACTTCACTACATATTACATTCTGCCATTTCCTTTCTTTTTTCTGTGCGGGCCACAGTACAAAGTGGATAAGAAAATCCCAGAGGGACATGGAGGTGATACTGGTTTTTAATCAGCAGTGAAGGTTTAAAAAAATGAACAAAATAACCAAAAACCTGAGTAAAAATCAACAAAATGCATAACAAAATGAAGAAAAATAAATTAAAAATGCAAAATATAGCCCCAATAATTGAAAATACAATTCAAAAATACTAAATGTGTAAAACTGAACATAACGATCATGTATCTTAACAAATTGATTAAAATAACCAATAAAACTGAAAAAAAAACCCAGCAAAATGAAGAACAAAATGAGCAAAAATGATTCAAATAAATTAAATAAATGAATAAAACTAAAATAGAACCAAGAAAAGGAAGCAAAACAATTAAGTAAATGGACAAAAATGATCAAAATAACCAAGAAAACTGAACAAAAATTAATGGAACAAATACTACATCATGAAGTTTTTGTGACAAACTTTTTTACTGTTACTCAAGTACTTATTTTTATGAATACTTCGACTTCTACAGGAGTCATTATATAGAGTAATAGTAGTCTGACAGCTGGACAGATGGTTTCTGATGTTCAGTATCACTTTCAATTTTGTTTAAAACATTAACATGGAAAGTCGGACAGAGTGGCTGCTCATACCTCTCCCACCATGCCATTCCACACGTTGTTGATCTTCTTGCCATGTTTTCCATTCGTAACCAGGTAGAGATCGTACGTGAACTTCACATTTCTGGCTATCTTCTTCAGAATATCAATGCAGAATCCCTTGCAGCACTGCTTAATGTAGGCGCCTCCTGTTGTGCTGTTACTGAAACACACACAAGCACATGCACAAACACAATTGGGTCATATTTTTAATTTATTGGGGGACACCAGTGTGACAAAGGCGAGTGTGCCTGCGTGAATTGAACTGTACACTCACTGTGTGCACGCTCCACATCTGGTGGTTCCATCAAAGTGTAAAACTAGAATTATGACAAGTGCATTGTAGCCATAAATACAGCTGAAGGGCAGAGAAAACTTGCAGTGGATGTGTGTCTGAGTGTATGTGTGTTTCCCTCAGTGCCAGCTATCCAAACCAGATGAAAACAAAGGGCTACTGAGCAGATGCTGCCGGCTTTAAATAGAGCCGGGCTCTGCAGAAGAACCAACCCACATGATTAAAATATCAGCTGTCCTTCCCCTCGTCTCTGTCCTCTCTCGTCTCTGCTTCTCTCCTCACGTCCTTGCTCCTTAAAACTTGCAGTACTTACACACACCGCAGCCATACATGAATGGGGGGGGGGCGCACAGAATGGAAAGTGATGTTTTAGTAAACTTCTCTGACAGCTATCCCCACGGACGTCAGAGCACTGAACTAAACTGAATTGTTGGATCAAATGATTCTCATAATCTGTTAAACCATACTAGCATTTTCAAAAGCATGTCCATAAAATGTTAATTCCATGTCTGCCATCTTTGATGTGGCCTGTATGGATTGGGACAGTAAAGCCGTGACCTTTTCACTTGCCATTTTAACTGGCTTCAAATCAAGAGAACGTTCATGAAGAACTGAAGGATTCACACACACAGAACACAGAAAATGTCTGTCAAAGTGTAGAAACATCAAAGGATTGAAAGATCTTTTAACAGCAGTCAACTCTGTGTGTGTACGTGTGTGTGTGTGTGTGTGTGAATGAGAGGAAAAAAGAAAAAATTTATATATGTGCGAAAAAGCACATATATACATATATGTGCGCGAGTCAGCATACATTCAGTATGTGGCCCAGGTGTTTTAATGCACAAATGCTGTATACATTAGCTCTTCCCAGCTGAGCCCTTTCTGCGTCCTTACGTCACCACATAAACACACATTTGCACAACAGCGCACATACAGTCATGCATACAGGGGCATCAACGGGCTCCCTGAGGTCCACACACACAGCAGTACATCTGTGTAAATCCAGTCACGCTTCATAAAAACACGTCGACAACTGAAATATAAGTAGTGTGCGAGTTAAATGTGGTAATTATGGATGGGCAAATTTAAGTGCGCATGTGTGGACACAACTGACTTGAGCGAAGGCAGGGTACACCCTGGATGAGTCGCCAGTTCATCGCAGGGCTGACACATAGAGACAGACAACCATTCACACTCACATTCATTCCTATGGACAATTTAGAGTGACCAATTCACCTGAACGGCTCCAGCATACCCCCTGACCCTCACGAGGATTAAGGGGTAGAAAATGGATGGATGGATGGATGGACAGATGGATGGATGGACACATGGACGGATGGACACATGGATGGGTGGACAGAAACACAGCAAATGTAACGGAAATGCAAGCCTAGAAGAAGACTAGTCATCTTGGCCTGAGACCACTCACACTTCCACTGACCGCTTCAGAGAGGCTGAGAGATCAGGGGTCGGGTCACAAGTTAAACTCCCCGAGTGCAGTGGTGAGTGGTTTAATTGTGTGTGACTATGGCGTCATGCACTCATGACTCTCGTACGTGACTATAGTGTGCAGTATGTCTTTTTTTTCAGTTCTCCTTTCGTAAAAGAAATAATCTGCTTTTTAAGTAAAATAAATAAAGCTTCAAAGAGAGCATTTCCCTGTGGCTAGCCATGATTATTTTATGTATTATATCCAGAACAATTTTAGCTACATTAGCAATTATAGTTATTTTCTATGCTCTGTGTACAAATCTTCATGGAAATGTCAACAATACTGGCACGCTCATGACTCAAAAAGATGGATTTTCTTTTAGGCTGCTGATCAAACATAACATAACGAGATGCATACCAGCAAAAATTCAGTTTTTTCTATTTTTTTTCTGGACCATCTGTAGACAGATGAGCTCAGATGGGCTAAATTGCAGGAATTAGCAAAGAAAAACACAAACCATCTTGTCTTGTCACGCAGAATCTCCTTGCAGATAATTGGAGAAAAACCAAGCATGTCAAAGAATCCTACAGAAGATTGTTTGACAAAGTTTACTTTGTGCCATGAGTATTTGAGAAATCTCTCTGCATGCATTGTTTAAAAAGCTCTTCTGTGTTATTAGGATTTATAGACGCTTCTAAGGCGTTTGACAGAGTGAACCATCGTAAGCTTTTTGATAAATTAAAACAAAGAAAGGTGCCTGATAGCATAATAAGGATACTGTCCTATTGGTATACTAATCAGAGAATGCAGGTTAAGTGGGGAAGTACAATTTCAGCCTCTTTTGGTGTCAGTAATGGGGTGCGCCAGGGAGGGCTGCTGTCCCCAGTATTATTTAACCTGTATATAGATGAGCTGTCCCAGCGTCTGAGTACGTGTAGAACAGGATGTATGATTGGTAATACTCTGATCAATCATTTCATGTACGCTGACGATCTGGTTATTCTTTCTCCAAGCAGTGCTGGCTTTCAGCAGCTTTTAAATATATGCTCTGATTATGGACTCAGATACGATGTCCAATATAACGCTAAAA
>JAQQAE010022251.1:0-10297 GCA_029823295.1 Pseudamia nigra | reverse complement strand
CAGAGTCCAATCTTTATGCTCCCTAGCAAATTGAAGCCTTTTTTCCCGGTTAGCCTCACTGATTAGTGGTTTTCTTGTGGCGACACAGCTGTTCAGTCCCAAACCCTTGAGTTCCTTCACATTGTGTGTGTGGAAATGCTCTGACTGTATTTGCTTAGTTAAATCCAGGTGGCGACTTTTTTTTTTTTGGCCAGATAGTGTATTTTCAGAGATAAATCCAGGCGTCGGGGCTTCTTGGAGCCCAGTGGATGGTGCCCCAACAGCCAACAGCGGTACTGTTTCTTCTGCACACAGGAGCACGTTAAGAAATTTCTCAAAATTCTCTGCATCTTTTGATGATATTACAGGCTGTAGATGATGAAATCCCTAAATTCCTTCAATTGTATGTTGAGAAATATTCTATAACTCACTATTTGCTCATGCAGTTGTTCACAAAGTGATTCATCTCACCCCGTCCCTGCTTGTGAACAACTGAGCCATTTGGAGATGTTCCTTTTATTATGATACTCACTATTTAATCTGTTCCAAACAGCCATTTTCAAGCATTCCTCAACTTACCAGTCTGAACATTAAATATCTTGTTTTTGTTCGGCGCTCAACTGAATATTGTATTCACATTTACACTGCATTCCAATTTCATTGTAATCGCAGTTTGTAGATGTCCTTATAAGGGACGGTCTGGTGTATTTCACTAGGAAAATGCCAAACTGCATTCTGCATTACTGTATGGAATGTAAATTATGACAAATGATACTCTGAAATGTTGAGCAGCTGAAATCCTACGTCAATCAAGAATGGGAGAACAGTTTCCAACCTACAGCAACTGGTGTCTGTTAAACATTTGAAAAGTGTTGTTAAAGAGGTGATACAAACTCAAAATGACCGATATTTCAGCAGATACCTTTGTCCTATTTTCAACTAAATATATGGTTTTAATGTTGTGCAAATCGTCACGTTTTGGTTTTATTTACATTTTACACAGCAGCTCGACTTATTTGGAAATTTGTACATTGCATACACACTAAAAAATCAGTGCAAGCATTCAAATGAATTTGTTTGGCTGCTGCCGTGCTCTGTATTTCACTCCCGCGGTGTTTGGACCACACACTGTTCACGCATCAGGTTAATTCTCTGCGATAAGTCGAGTTCTGCAACCAAGTGCAGAGTTGTACTTGCAGTTATATTTAGAACAGATACGATTAAAAAAATGATGCATTCAGATAATTAAACTTTTCTGCACCTGTTCTTTGCAGGAAGAGGAACAGAGCGGAACAACTTTTTCTGCTACATGTGTTTAAATAAGAATCTTAAAGATAAACAAGGTGAAGAGCAGTGTTTGTTGCTCTGTTCGAAACTTATGGGCTGTGAAGATCAATACGCTCCCCGGAGCCAGTGCTGGGGCTCGTGGAACTCTAAAATTTAAAGAACTACTTTTTTCAAACAGAGGAAAACAGCAAAGTATCTGCAAACAAATAAGAGTGGGACAACAAACAGTACAATTTCTATCTCATGCAGTCTGACCCAGGTCGTACAGTCGGCGAAACCACTGCAGTCAAACAATAAAAGAAACAGGAACAAAACAATGAGGGAAAAAAATGAATCATTACATAAAAAAATGAGAAAAACAACATACGAAATGAAACTTAGTGAACAAAATAAGCAACTAAATGAAAAAGATGAAAGAAATATGAACAAATAATGAACAAAATAATTAACTCTCATCATTTTATTTAGTTTTACGAGTAAAAAAGACAATAAAATATATAAGAATCACTAAAATGCTGGCATTCACTTCATTACATCAAAACAAACAGAAGAAGTTCATTATTATTTTATTATGTGAGTTTGTCTCTCATATTTTGTCCAATTTAAGAACTAAAAATCAACAATACTATGCACAATATCAACAAAACGTAATAAAAAAATCATCAAATGAACAAAACTGAACAATGTTGTCTGTAAAATTAAAAAATAAATAACAAACTAAACAAACAAAACATGTAAGATAGTTATTCAGTACAATGAACAAAATAATCAAAATGAAAAAAAATAATTGTAACAACTTGAAGAAAAAAATAGCAACCTAATAGAAAACCCTGAAAGATGTGAAAGATGAAACTAAAGCATAGTATTTCTAGGTAGTATATAATACCACGTTTCATGACAACCAAATAAACTAAAAATGAGCAAAGTAACGAATAAAATGAAAAAACTGCACAAAACATAACAAAATAGTCAAGAAAGTGACCAAAAATTAGTCAGATTAAAAATAAGTTAGTCACAAAAACTACAAAATAAACAAAAAAATTAAAAAATACTGAAAACATCAACAGCAAGCAAGCAAAACAAACAAGAAAATATAGAAAAAGTAATTAAATAAACAAAAGATTAGGCACAAACACTGAAATAAACAAAGATAAGCAAATAATGAATAATATGAAAAGAAATGAACAAAATACTCAACACAATTGAACAAAAATCCATAAAATTAACAAAAAATTGGGCAAAAAGGTTTTTTAAAAACTGCACAAAACAAAACAAACAAAAATGCATAAAAATGACAATAAATATAATAAAAAGCAGTTGTGACAAAATACTATAATATAAACAAAAATGTGCACAAGAACGAATAATATGATTTAAAAAATGCTGAAAATACGGGAACAAAATAAACAAGTAAAACAGACAAGAAAATGAACAAAAATGAATCAAATCAACAGTAAATTCAGCAAAATACACTGTAAAATAAAACACCGAGCTCAATAATTAATAATAAGAAAAGAAACAAACAAAATAATCCAAAAAAATGACCATGGAATTGACAATAAATTGGGTCAAAACATATACAAAAATAAACAAAAAATAAGCAAATAACGAATAATATATTTATTAATACGCAACAAATACAGCAAAAAAATTACAAACAAAAGTGAAATGACAAATATATGATAGAATTCACAAAATGAATAACAACTAATCAAAATATTCAAGAAAATGAACATAAATGAATCAACCTAATGATAAATTAGGCAAAAAAAAATGAATAAGATGAATAAAGTGCATAGAATACTCAGAAAAATGAACCACAAATAAACAAAAGAGTCAAGAAAATGAAGACGTGATGAAGAAAATACACAGAATAAACAACAGGGACCCCAAACCAAATCATTCCTTTTTGAGGGTGAACCCTCGGAAGCTGCCCGTGTCCTGGATGGTGACCCGGACGCTCCAGTCAGCACAAGTTAAAGTGGTCAATATGTGCCCAGGTGTGAATATCACGTTTGCTCCATCCCTCTCTGTTTCTATAGAGTAGTGGGTGCCAAATTGGTGGCATGGGGTGGGCGGGGGGCAACAGATGGCACGAGGTGTGAGATTAGACGGCACTGGCACATGGAGGCTGTGGCTGATGTGGAGTTCAGAGGAGGAGTGGATTTACAGCCGCTCAGTGTCGGCTTCAGACGCTGCTTCTCCACCACCTCAGGGAAGAATGTTAAATGCAATCCCCCCCCCTCTCTCTCTCTGTGTCTTAAAAAAATTTCAAACCATCAGCATAGAGTACTGTATGCTTTTTATGCTCCATTTCTCCCTCTGGACTGAAGAGTGTGCTCCGAGTTTATATATAACAGGATGAATTACTAAGTAATCACTGACCAGCCCTACTTTGCATACAGCAGCAGAGGGAAAAATAGACTTTTTTATGTTATTGCGACCATAAAGCTGGATGACACTGCAGCTAGAGTACATTAATAATGCCCCCAGCCCATAAGTCTTTAAGAAATATGATGCATTTTACACATACAAGAGCATATTTGAACAACTGTATTCTTACTGGGGCAATTAAGGACAAGAACCTTGCTCAAGGGCATGAATATGAGTGGCTCTTTGGATTCATCTCCCTCGTGTTAAATCACTGGGCTATTGACCCTGTGTAATACCCTCTGCTGACGTAGGAGAAATAAAGACCTTTAATTATACAATATATTCGAGAGAAAATGGTGGGGGGAAATAATAGGATACACCCAATGGCAAGGGGAGCTCAAAGTCAAAATCAGGCTTGAAAAGAATGCTAAATTGAAAAACATCAGTCCTGTTTTATGGTTAAAAAAAAAAAAAACAATCTCCTTTTTCCTCTCAGAGGGCAGGGGGTGATAAATTATTATGCTTGATCATTTCCTGGCATGTGTCCAGGCTTAAACAAGGTGAATAATTTTGCATAAAAACATCAGGATGTTAAAGAGAACCGTATACGGAGGGATCTTAACACCACGGGTCATTTTGATTTTAAATCCCTCTGGTTTGGGGAAGGGTGTTTATGAGATTTACCAGAAACCTGAGCATTTGCAGTAACAAATACCGCCACAAGAGGGCGACGGAGACAACACAAATAAAAAAGAATCTGGATTCTGCTCAAAGGCTGTAACACTAGTTTCTACCAACAGATGGAGGCAAAGCATAATTTTACCATGTACCATTGAAGAGCCTTGGAATGAATAGTGTCAACATTTTCATGAATTAATATTTATGAATTATTGGGGACATGACATATGACATGATCAGTGTCACTTCAAAACAATCTTTAGAATAACGGAACCTATTTGGAGTGAGACAGTGGTTGAAAATAGAAAAAATCAAGAAATTATACAAAAATGAATCAAATTAACAATAAATTAGGCAAAAAAAAAACTTACAAAACAAGATGAAAAAGTGCACAAAAAACATCAACAAAATAAAGCATAAACCACAAAACTGAACAAAAAGGAATACACTTTAACAAAAAACTAGACAAAATAAACAAAAACAAGCAAAAAAATGAATAATATGAAAAAATGCACAAAATACTGAACACGACGAATCAATAAAGTGAAAAAAGTGAACACAATAATCAACCTCATGAACAACAAGTTGAATGATATAAAACAAATAAGCATTAATTCGACAAAAAGAACAAATTACTGTACCTACTTGATTATTTTGTTCATTTTACGATTTATTAAGATCATGAACAATACGGCTAATAAAATGATACAAAAACACAACAAGTAAAATTAACCAAATCCCGAACAAAGTCATCATGTACATGAGCAAAAATGAGAACATGAACAAAAATAACAAAAACTAATTAAACTGACTAAACAACTAAAATAATACATTTGCTGGATGCAAATAAATGAAAAATGTCATAAACAAAATGAAATGAATGAAAAATTTATAATGTGGATTAATTACAAAAAATCTGGGAAAAAAATCCCAACAGCAGACAAAATAACCAATAAAATGATCAAAAATTTTTGAAAAATATGAAAAAATGAACAAAATAATCTATGAAATGCAAAAAATGAACTACAGTAAATAGTCAAACAGGTGAACCAAATATAAAAAAAATGACAACAAAGATGGACACATTAACTAACTAGATGCAAACAAATGGATTAAATAATAAACTAACTGTTTTCCAAATGTGCTATGATGTAAATACGTATGTCATCTGGTACATAAATGGTTCAGATAGTTTTTTTTTTTCTTTTTGTCCAAAAACTGCTCTTTACTCTTTGCTGACTTTAATCAATATCACTGATCTCACTATGAACCATCACAGGGTAATGTAGATCTACTATTTAAACATAATTGTTATTACCAGTTGCATATTGTCTTTTGAAAACACTTCTTCATTCTGACTCAACATATTCTACAAATACAAGGCCATTTATCAGTTTCAAAAATGTACTTACTTTTCATTGATATTATGAGGAAGCTGCTCTAGATCCACTAACATCTTCATATAGTCAGTGATGCGACTAATACATGTGTGATTTTGTTTTTCTGACTGACAAACGGTTAATAAAACTATGAGTCAACATGTTTTCTGGTTGCATGTTTTTCATTTTAATTCCGTCTTATGTTTGGTTATAAAGGTACAAATCTCGTTTTAAATGACATAAAACCAATAAACTCTTAAAAACACATTAAACTCTCAAAAACACATTTTTAAAGGTGGAGTATGTAAGATCGAGCTTGTGTATGTGTTGTACAGTGAATATGTGATGCAGAATAAGACATTCCTAAGTTTTATTTATTTATAATAATTGCTACAAAGGAAATAATATAATAGAAATATGTACTAATAAGGATCTAGTTCACGGAGAATATTTGTCCCTTAATGGATGCTATTTCGCATTTTGCCTTCCAGTGAAGATGAAATTAAGACTGATAGAAATATGAAGAATATTACCAATAAATGAAATCAACAGCCCTTATCCAGATGTTCAAAATTGACATGCTTTCATTGAAAAAAAAAGTCTAATACCTCAGCACATTGCAGTTAAGTTTTGTAATAAATATTCATTATGTGTACTGAAGTGGGAAATAAGTAGACACAAACAGGGTTCGGGGGGTTGTTTTCGACGCAGAGACGGGGAACGAGGATGAGGGGGGACTTCATCTGAGCACAAAGAGGCGAGACAGAAACTCGATTACTGAGGGAATGGAAGTCTCCAGTCGTGTGACAGTGACTGTGCCGGGGGGGGTCGGGGGGGGGGCTGCGACTTCGAGATGATACCATCAAAGTCCTGCTTTATTTTGGTTGATGAGGAAGAGGTGGCGCATCCCCGGCGCTGCCTGGGGCCACGCTGATGTCATCTGCCTGTCAGACACAATGACAGGAAGCAGCGAAAGCAGCACTGCTGAGATGAATGGATGAATGATGTCGGCTGCTGGTAGATTCATCAGCTCCTACAATGACACTGGTCAGGGCACTGATAATGGACAGACACTGCATTTGCATTTTCCCAGATACTTGAGCTCCAATACGTACTAATGATATGCCCTTTGATAAGTTGTGCATCGTTTTTGGTGAATTCTTATTGCCTTTTTATTTCAGTCATGGATGAAGATTTTATTTGTGTGGGGGATTAACAGTAACCTCTGCATATTGAGGGTCTGTGATTCCAATTTTGAGCATTTAACATTTAATTTCCTGCATGAATTTGCGCCTTTTCTGTATACATTTATAGTGGAAGTGTCTTTATTAGTTCAGGCACTCGGTGACATAATGCAGCAAATCTATCACTGTAATGCAATCAAATATTTGCCTCCTGGAGGTCAGTGTTTCTTATTGAGTATCCATGCTGAATGAACATACGTACAAGTAGGACTGGATGGAAAGAACCTCTTTAAGTGTGCATGAGGCACATGAGTGATGAATATATTCATTCATAATACACTAATCTTTAAAAATGAATTATATAAGGTGTGCACGTGCACCTTTGTGTGCTGTGTCGGAGTGTGGACTCTGCTACCAGCTAGTCATTTGTTGATGTGAGGCATCAATGGTAGCTAGTTCCTACCCTCACTTATGGTCAGGAGCTTTAATAAGATCCGAGACACAAGCAGTTGAAAGGAGTTTCCTCCGCAGGTTGGCTGGGTTCTCCTTTAGAGGAGCTCCGTCATCTGGGAGGAGGTCAGAGTAGAACCGATGGATGGATGGATGGATGGATGGATGGATGGATGGATGGATGGATGCATCTGGAATGAGCATGGGGAAGGAGCAGAAAGCACTTGAAGAGCACAGACCTTCTCCCCAATCGTGCACATTCTGGTTCAACACCAAGGAGGTTATGTTTACATTTGCATTTGTTTGTTTGTGAGCAGAAATGTACAGATCTTGATAAATTTTTATGATAGGTCAGAAATGGCACAAGAAAAACTGATGACACTTTGTGGGTGAGTCATCACCACTGCGAGACAGGGCTATTTTCACAACCAAAATATTGCCGAGATACAGGTGCAATTTCATGGTGTGGAAGAACCTATATTGATGTCCTGTAATTTTTGCGATTTGTTTCTAGTTATTATTTGTGGAGTTACAGACAAAACATGCTGAAAATGACCCTGTTTCTCAATAGTTAGGAATCCCGTAAAAAAAAAAAAACATTCCTAGAACTCTACAGTGATCCAGATACCCCCAAAAATCAATTTGGTTATTCTGTGTATCATTTCCAACCTACAAATCCTGCACATGTCATCAAAATCTGTACGTTTTGAGTCATGGTGTAGAACAAACAAAAAATGCATGTACTGGAAATGAGGATCACAGTAACCAACAAATAGCCCAATCCCAACACAATCAGAAATGTCATGCAAGCACATATTCATGTTCAAATCTTACAAACTGAACCTTTAAGAAGTTACAGGTGTTTCAGCAGTCGTTTCTGTGCTACATGTGCCGATGCCTGAACCTCAGATTATAAATAGTCCAACGCGAAGAATATCAAAACTATTCCAAGAAAGAAAATAAAATGAGTTTTCAGCGTCAGCCACTATGATGCCTTTTCTTGCCAGTCGAGGAACCATTTGGATATACTCACCAGGGGATCATATTTCCGATGTTATTTTCCCATCCACTGAGGTCTGAAATGAGTCTGAGTGTTTATGCAAAATAAAAACAAGTAATAACATCCCTCAAATGCATAAAAGTGCAGTGATGATTCTGTTGTCATGACGCTGAAATGTTTAAAAATCACTCTAAAATCACCACGCACGACACATTTTGACCATAACCAGTTAAAATGATCAGACCTATTAGAGAATGAGACCTCATTACGGCTTCAGACATAATCACGTTTGCCATAAAAGATTCAGTGTTTGTATGAGCTCATAATTCATACTCACGTCTTAGCAAAAAGCTGAGGAAACACAACCACCCTCAACATCATTTCTCAAACTGAAAACTCCTCTGCTTTGTATTTCTTTTCAATGGGCAGGACACATTTCCTAAATATTGAGGGGGATGTATTCCTTCCATCCCCCCTGAAATCTATACTTTCATTAGTGCCTCCTTTCAATTCCCGCTACAATATCAGGAGCGGCTCCTGTGTGCATGTGGGCTTTGGGGTTTGTACTGTGGCGGCGTGGCTCTCTGCTCATGCTCCACCCTTGATCCTCAGAGACACAATAGAGCCGCAAGATGGAAAAGCAAGCAACTTATTCAGAGTATTTTTGGAGACGGATGCAAATCACAGCTACCTAAGTGCATGTTTGAGTGTCTTTTGAGGACTTTGTTGCAGAGACAGATTTATCAGTAGGCTCTTTGTGATCGTCCTGAGCCGCGGCACCTTTTGGCTCCAGCACAGGGAGTGGAGACAAACACATGTGGTCTATCTCCATTATACCTCATTTGAGATCTACAATGGCCGCATTAGAGCGTTTAAATGGAGCCTTGAAGCATCGGTGACAGGTCACAGATGCACGGATTGTTAACTGGCCACTGCTCGCTGAAGCAAACCGTAGGATAAGACAAGCGTGGAAGCATATAACCGTAATTCTCCCTGATAAAAAATAAATCCAAACCTCGGTCGCTCGCTCACTACTGCCAGACAACATTTAATGAGATGCAGGCAGATTGCTAATTGACTTCCTGAATTCCTTGTAGCTTATATCTCCATGGCAACTAAACCAACCATCTCCTTTCATACTCAGGGGAAGAGAAGTTTTTTCTTTTTTCCAACTTTCATTCACTCTGTTCTTTTTCTTCCCTGAATTGTACATTGATGATTCCATTTCCAAACTATCAGCCGCTAATGTTATTACATGAATAATGAGGTTTAATCAATGCAACACGTGATTATAGAGATTACATCTGTTCGGAACATGAGTATAAATGACTGAGAAGTACCCAACAGGTCTGAGCGGGAAAGACACAGCAAATAAGGTCATTAAATGGAGGCGGGGGGAGGAGGATCCTGGCTGGTCTGGTGGAGTGTCTCGTGGCTCCCTGCTGACACCAACATGGCCCCCTCTGTTCTCTGTCAAAGTGACATCTACCAGTCCTGAATCGCAGCCGCCGGCCTCTGTGTGAATCCCCTGTGCCTCGCTGACACCCTGACCACCCCCTCCCCACCCATACATCAGATCATGTGTCCACATCTGACGGGTAACAAGATCCAGGACGTCTCTTCCAAGTGCACAGGAAACAGACGGTGTCGGGGTATGCTGTATTCCACGAGTACAGGCACCAGCTCCCCCAAACAAGCTCCTGATTTGTTTTTGGATTTGTTAAGCCTGGCTGTTTAACTCATACCCTTCACTTCGTTGTAAACTTATGTATATATATATATCATTCATTAGTCAGAGCAAGTTTTTCCATAGGAATACATGTAAAACCAATTAATCCGTTCTGAATCCACAAAAACTCCCATATAACGTACGTATCACACACCCGTACGTGCACATTTATTGATTTATAAAGACACTTACTGGAGGAGGACGAGATGGAGACGCCATTTTTCTTAGGCCCCATATT